>SKCR01046213.1:0-78286 GCA_019454045.1 Zanthoxylum bungeanum | reverse complement strand
CTTTGTATTCCCGACCGGGCCACGAGCCTGGAACAGGGTTACCGATTTCTGTGTCTAACAGTCTGGCGACTCCACTGGGGATAGAGAATCGGCCCCGAAATAATGTCTTGTAATGTTTGTGATTTTTTCTTTATTTAACTGTGTCTTCAAATGGGTTAGGACCAAGGGGTTTAACCAAAGGCATTATTAGTGTTGGGTAATGATTTGGTGTCTTCCTTCCCTCACTACCTTTTCATAGCCAAAAGGAAAAGCAGTGAAGACATCTAGATAATCATTTACTCAATGTTTACCGTGATGGACTAATTTGGAAGATCTATTGTTTATTCCTGTCACCAAGGCGATAAGAGCTTAAGAGGCAAGGGTATTTAAGAGAGTTCGCTCCACCCTCCCTCTGGGAATCTTCAATAAGAAATCCATTTGACAGTCATTCATGTATCATCACTCGTTGGCACGTACCGTAGCAAATAAAAAAGGTGCGCTCACTTGGTCGCTCGAACCCTTGAGTGTGGAGACCTAGTTGTGGGCAATCATTCACCGACGGGAGCCTTTGTCTACACTCCTATAAACTCACATGTGAACAATAGTTGTATGACCCTTAAGAGCCATCCTTTTATGCTTGTGTTTATGACCATCATTATTTGGATTCATTTGGAATTTTGTCATGAGGTATGAGCTTGTTGGGCCATTTAAACTTGGACGAGTTTGTGTCTTATGACGATTGGGCCAAAAGATTCTAAAATGCCGATGGGCCATTTTATGTTTGGGCCCCCTATCATTTGAAGTTATTTAGCCACGATATTGCAAAAGTGTAAGCCTGTTGGTCCTTTTTTCAACTGGGATAAGGTTACACCTCGCAATAATATGATTGAACGCTTTGAAATGATAATGGGCCAACTTGTATGAAAATCTTGAAGGGCTTAGAAAGTCCAAACATGATCCAAATATGCTAAAAGCATGAGTTCGATATCCGCACTAGCTTTCATCCAGATAGGATACGCCTTGTTACGGCATATTTGTATACTTTTGAATGCTTCCAAGTCCATCCCCATGACTACGGTTGATGAAAGCCCAATTCGTCATTTCTAGACAATGGCATGATCCCATAATAGGCTTAGTCCATGTTGAAAATGGGCGGTCTTTGTCTTTTACCGATGGAAAGGGACAGAAGCAGCCAAGGTTCACCCTGTAGCATAGGAGAGAATGATTTTGTGTACCTCACATTGGTACATAAAATAAGCCATACCTATGACAGAAATGGACTTACCATGAGTGTGTGAGATATAGGGTCGGAAGGATATATTTTGTTTGATAACCACTTGCATCTCATGCATACACGCATCATGTTAACCCCCCGTGACTTAAAAGCCATCATAGATATCCATTGGGTTAGGAAAAAAAAGACTTGTCAAGAAGAGTTTAGCAAACATGGATATCGGGGAAAAGGAAACCAAGGAACATAAAACTTTACGGCAATGATAGAAAGACCATTGTGAAAAAAAAGGAAGAAAAAAAAAAAGAAAAAAGAAAAAAGAAGAGAGAAAAAAAATTTGTTTGTTCTTAGTCCTTAATAGTTAGGCATAAGTCCAAGGATGAAATCGTTTGCTTTATGGAGAAATCTTAGAAAAGATAAACTCTTGATGTGCTTTTATCTGATACTTTGAGTAATTGATCTATGTTAGACTCGTAAGCATTTGATTATGGTTCTTAGCAGTGAAAACATGAGTAGTTAGCAAAGTGACTAGTTGAAGAAATTGTAGGTCGGTGAATGACTGTTCGCCTAAATGTCTATCCTGATTTGCTTGTGTTATGATGTGTGGTATGGTTGAAAATAAAAGAAAAGTCTCTAAGAAAAAGAATTAAACCACCTATAATCGATAAGTGTGACGCTACCCATGGGTGAGTATTAAGACCACCATGAGGAGAAATGCTACCTTAAAGGGTGGGTGTGTTGAAAAAAAAAGGAAAAAAGGAAGTTCAAAATGAAAAGAAAAAAAGAGAGAGACAAAAGAGAAAGAAAACCATACCACATTGAGCACATAAAAGCAACTTCAGGGCATAATTGAGACATCTAGGTTGGTTTGACCTATCGATCCCAATTTTTTGACGAAATCATTGAGTTGGCTTACCTGGGGATGAATCTGCAAAGGAACCTTTGCACACAAACACTTTGAGTCTGGATTAGATCATTTATTCAAAGACTTGGATTTGAGTTGCATTGAATGTTTTAAAGGTTCTCTGGTTTCAATACTGGGCATTCTTTGAGGACAATAATATGTATAACTATTGGGACTATTTTGTAGCATGTAATATAGTATAAGGGTATGGAATGCCATATCATGTAGTCCACCTTGACCTAGTGCAAACATTAGAGAGCAGAACGCTAAGCCAAGTCTGGGGGCGACCAGTCTACCACCCCGCGAATAAGGAATATACCGAGAAATTGAGCCATGAGACAAAAGAGAACTGAACAATCACCAGAAAAGAAACGGCAGAAGGAAATTATAAGTGGACCCACGGGGCGACCAGAGATATTTGTAGGCAAACGGAACCGAGGAGCACAAGGAAGACATAACACATCGGAATAAGAAACACATACATGCATACATGCATACACGTCACATGCACGCATTTTTATTTTGTTTTTATTCGTTGGTTTTGAAGAAAAGGAAAAAGCGGCAAAGACAATCAATTTTGGGGAAGGAATCCCAGGGCCGAGGCCCATATTATCAGCAGTTCGGGAATGGATCCCAGGACCGAGGCCCACATTATCAGCAGTTTCGGGAATGAATCCCAGGGCCGAGGCCCACACTCTCAGCAGTTTCGGGAATGAATCCCAAGGTCGAGGCCCACATTATCAGTAGTTCGGGAATGAATCCCAGGATCGAGGTCCCACACTATCAGTAGTTTTCGGGATGAATCCCAGGGTCAAGGCCCATATTATCAGCAGTCTTCGGAATGAATCCAAGGGTCGAGGCCCACATATCAGTAGTTTTGGGAATGAATCCTAGGTCGAGGCCCACATTATCAGCAGTCTTGGGAATGAATCCAATGCCGAGGCCCAATCATTAGCAGTATCGGGAAGAATCTCTTGGGTCGAGGCCCGCATTATCAGCAGTTTCCGGTAGTGAATCCAGGGTCGGGCCCACATTGTCAGTAGTATTGGGAATGAATCCCAAGGTCGAGTCCCACTGTTGGTTTCTATAATTTTTTTTTATGTCCCAAACAAAGATTAAGCATATGAAATACTATATTTGAATATATATAAAAGATTTGAAGCATGGCGGAATCATACTTACAAAGCTGTGATGAAGAAGATGATCAAATGGTGGAAGCTCCAGTGTGGAAGATTCGGCCAAGAGGAGGAAGAAGAAGGAAGCTCCAAGCTTTGTGTATTCCTTGCTCTATGATGGTTTCCCTATCACCTCTTTTGATCCCTTGAAGGTGCTAGCCTTGCATGTTCCAAAAATCAACCTTTTCTTCAAGCTTTTGGCAACCAATTTGAAGAAGATGAAGACCAAAACTGCATGCAGTTTTCGGTCAAGTAAAGGAGAGAAGAGAGATTTTCTTTTTTTTTTTTTTGATACCAAAAATCAATTTATATTTATGCCATAATATTTATTAAATAATAATAAATCTATGACACAAGCCATGCAAATGCTTAGAGTGTCAAACACTCAAATTCCATGCATAACATTTGAGTGTAATATACACTATCACCATGCAATGCATCATCAATAAAATAATGCATATAATGACATGTGTCATGTGGGCCCCACACGTTTCCAATGAAAGTGGGCCCACGTCCACTCACGCGTTCGGGTTCGATATTTCCGAAATACCGAGCTTACGTCGCGACGTTAATTAAATCGAATTTAAATAAATAATTGCGCCTAGCGAAATTATTATTTACGTCGCTAACGAATTAATTCTAAATTAACTCGTATGCCCGAATTAAAATCTAATTTTAATTTCGCGTCGAAATCGAATTTCGATTATTATATCGAATATAATAATTTTATCGATTAATTCCAAATTAATCGTTCTCTCTCTCTAAATAAGGCACTTTATCCGAGATAAAGTTTCTCCGCAATTAATCCAAGATTAATTAAGTTCGAATCAAATATCATAGGTGAATCTTCAGGAAGCGACCCAAGAGATCTCCGGATATGTTGGCAGTAAATACGGTCGTCGGATAATCCGAACACGTACGTACCTCGTACTACGTCTTTACCGATTCACAAGACAAGGTTGGCTTCTAGCAAAGCGCCATGCCTACCCAATTCTCCAGAAATATTCTTATAGGAATATAAGATCTATATCAAGCGTAGTATACCGTAGTATTGCGTACATCGATCCAGTATCGGATGATCACATGCTAGGCCTGGGGCTGGAGATGTGTCTGCCCCGTACGAAACATATATCGGACATCAAGCAACTAGTCTCTTTAAATCGGACAATCCTGACCTGGTCATATTGTCCCGACGGTTGCAACCTTTTATAGAGTACTAGTTCTGTGCCCTGCGTGATCATCACCTCCATATGTCTGAAGCGATACTTCCATCTTGACATCACATCCAGTACACTACGATTCTCGATAAACCCAGAAGAGGTGTACACAGAACCGGTTAAGGTCCCCAACCACCAAAACCAAAGTTTACCGATTGTCGCAAGTACTAGCGATGTAAGTCTCAGGTTAAGACCATATACACCTACCCTGATGCGGCCTCCCATAGACACGCAGACATACTACCAATGGGATTCCGCGGGGTCTATCCAGAGCGAAGCTGTTTTCCGTACCATCGGTAAAACACAACCTCCTATCGCACTTGCATAAGTATCCAATACTTAAATATATGAGAACTATGCCGTTGTGCCCTCACAACGTGCACAAGCGCAATACTAGTCTATTCCGCATTATCGATGTCCGATCTCGATAATACTACGACTAGGGATATTTAATGATTAAACCTTTATGGATTGATACTGTCTCATATCATCTCAATCCAGTACTAATCATATGGACTTTCGCCATTTATAAATCAAAGTAAATAATATTACAAAACGGCAAAAGGCAATTTCATTATCACATAGTTAATTTTGTACAATAATACAATATCATTTACAAACAGTGACGCTATGGGACATAATGTCTAACAATCTCCCACTTGGCCTATAGCCAGTCACTCAAGCATCTAATACCCGAACTATGTATGTGTCGTTCAAAAACTTGCTGAAGAACAGCCTTCGTCAGCGGATCTGCAATGTTGTCATCTGATGTGACCTTCTCGACCTTTACATCGCCACGATGTATAATCTCCCGAATCAGATGGTAACGTCGAAGAACATGCTTGGACCGTTGATGAGACCTTGGTTCCTTAGCCTGTGCTATAGCCCCGTTATTGTCACAATACAATGGAACGGGCTCAGCTGCTAACGGAACTACTCCTAATCCGATTAGGAACTTTCGGATCCAAACTGCCTCCTTTGCTGCTTCAGATGCAGCGATGTACTCCGCTTCTGTTGTTGAATCGGCAACAGTATCTTGCTTGGAAGATTTCCAGCTCACTGCTCCGTTATTCAAACAAAAAATGTACCCGGATTGCGACTTGTAGTCATCCTTGTCGGTTTGGAAACTTGCATCGGTATACCCAGATACCGCAAGTTCTCCACCTCCATAAATTAAGAAAGCATCCTTAGTTCGTTTAAGATACTTAAGGATATTCTTAACTGCTATCCAGTGACCTTCACCTGGATCGGCCTGATAGCGACTGCACATGCTCAAAGCATATGAGACATCAGGTCGTGTACATATCATGGCATACATGATCGATCCGACTGCCGAGGCGAACGGTATCCGACTCATGTTGTCTCTCTCTTCCTGAGTCTTAGGACACATGTCCTTAGACAGAGAGGTACCACGTACCATTGGAACCAATCCCCTCTTGGATTGTTCCATGTTGAATCGCTTCAACACTTTATCAATGTATGTACTCTGGGAGAGTCCAAGCAGCTTTCTAGATCTATCCCGTAGATCTTTATTCCAAGAATAAAGGCTGCTTCTCCCAGATCTTTCATGGAGAATTTTAATGAAAGCCAAGCTTTCACCGACGTTAGCATGGGAATGTCATTGCCTATAAGCAATACGTCGTCGACATAAAGGACAATAAAAGTAAGTGCTCTCCCACTAACCTTCTTGTATACACAAGGGTCATCTGCGTTTTGCACGAAATCATATTCTTTTATGATCTCATCAAAACGCTGATTCCATGACCGTGATGCTTGCTTCAATCCATAAATGGATCGATTTAACTTACAAACCTTGTTTGCAAGTCTAGGTACGATAAAACCGTCAGGCTGTTGCATATAAACATCCTCCAAAAGGTTTCCGTTAAGGAAAGCGGTTTTAACGTCCATCTGCCATATCTCGAAGTCGAAATATGCAGCTATTGCAAGCATTATCCGAATGGATTTAATCATGGCAACGGGTGAGAAGGTTTCGTCATAATCAATACCATATTGTTGACGATACCCCTTCGCTACAAGCCTAGCTTTGTACGTTTGTACGTTGCCATCCATGTCGGTCTTCTTCTTGAAGATCCATCTGCATCCAATAGGCTTTACGCCTTCTGGTGCATCAACCAGTGTCCAAACTTGGTTGGCGTACATGGAATCCATCTCGGACTTCATGGCTTCTTGCCATAAAGCGGAATCGATATTTGTATCGCTTCCTCATACGTAGCCGGCTCATTATCCTCAATAAGATTAATATCTACATGAGGTGAGATCAGGAACCCATACCTCTCAGGTACTGTTCTGACTCTCTCCGACCTACGCGGTCCTTGTGTATGTGAAGTTTGTGGTACAGACTCATCCCGGACGGTCTGTTCTTGTTCCGTCGTTGATTCATTGCCAGGAACAGTATCACTACGATCTTCATCGAGTTCTACTTTCCTCCCACTTACCACTGCATTTATAAAATCCTTCTCAAGGAAAAATGCATGTAGAGCAACAAATACTTTGTTCTCTTGTGGGTGATAGAAGTAATATCCTTTGGTTTCCCTAGGATATCCTACGAAAAGGGCATTTATCAGATTTGGGTTCAAGTTTGGTACCTTCCAAACGTTTAACATATGCCCAGCATCCCCAAATCTTCAGGAAAGAGAAACCTGGTTTCCTTCCTGTCCATATCTCATATGGAGTCTGTTCAACAGACTTCGACGGTACCTTATTCAAAATAAGTATAGCACTGTTTAATGCGTATCCCCAGAAGGATATTGGTAGCTCAGTGCGACTCATCATTGACCTTACCATGTCCAACAAGGTGCGGTTTCTCCGTTCGGACACACCGTTTAATTGCGGTGTTCCAGGAGGAGTCCACTGTGAAAGAATACCATATTCTTTCAAGTAATCTTGAAACTCATAACTTAAGTATTCGCCACCACGGTCTGACCGTAATGTCTTAATACTCTTCCCTGTTTGTTTCTCCACTTCGTGTCGAAACTCTTTGAATTTCTCAAAAGTTTCCGACTTGTGTCTCATAAGATACACATAACCGTAACGAGATGCATCATCTGTAAAGGTTACGAAGTAGTGAAATCCACCTCTAGCCTGGCTAGACATGGGCCCGCATACGTCAGTATGAACGAGAGCCAACAGTTCTGTGGCACGTTCACCTTTACCGCTAAAAGGTGATTTAGGCATTTTGCCTAAAAGACAAGATTCGCAGACGTCATATGAATTGGGATCAAATTCGTCCAAGTACCCACTCTTCGAAAGTGTGGATATGCGAGTCTTGTTGATGTGTCCTAGACGACAATGCCACATATAAGCTTCATCTTTTAGATTACTCCTTTTGAGCCTTTTGTTTGTCATTTTAGGAGATTCATTTATATTCAAAATATAAAGACCGTTATTTGCAACAGCTGTGCAAATTTCTGCATCATTTTTATATAAATAACACCCAGTGTTTCTGAATACAAAAGTGTAACCCTGCTGGGTTAACAAGGATACAGATATAATATTCCTAGTTAAACTAGGTACAAAATAACAGTTCAAAAGTTTAAGTACATGCCCTGAGGGCAGTTCTAAAACAAAAGTCCCTACGGCCAAAACAGCAACTGGTGTTCCGTTTCCGACCCGTAGATCCATCTCCCTCCCGATGCCAGCACCCTGCTATCATGCAGATCCTGCACATCAGTACAAATATGAGCACCACAACCAGAATCAAAAATCCAATTTTTAAAACTAGAAGTATTCATATTTATCTCAATAACAAACATACCAGAGGCGATAGCCTTGCCAGCCTTGATATCCTCCCTCTGCCCATTGCTCATTCGGCAGTCACGTTTCCAGTGACCCCTCTTGCCGCAGTTGAGGCAGATGTCGCGAGATTTGTCCTTTGGCTTCCTAGAAGCCACTGTCAACTTGCCTTTGCCCTTCTTCTTGAACTTCTTCTTCCTCGCACCTCCAATTGCCTTGGGCCCACCCTTGGCGCATGAGAGGTCGATGCAAAATGCGCCTCGCGCTTGCTCCCCTTTAGGAGTTCCCTTTCGGACTCCTTCACACGGACAACAACTCTCCAAGAGTGTCGTCAGTATCCATCAACTTATAGTTGACGATGATTTGTTTCCAAGTATCGGGCAGCGATTGTAATATCATATCAATCGTCAGCTCTGCCTCCAAGACAATGCCCATATTGGCTAACTCATCTATGTCAGCGATCATTTGAGTCCCGTGGGCCTCAACTGATGCGCCGTCTGTCATCCGGGAGCGGAAGAGTTTCCTTACTAGCTCGTACCTCTTCATCCGCTTGTTGGTGCGGTGAAGATCACGCAATCTTGCCATCATGTTATAGGGATCCAAGTCCCTGTTTGGCGTCTGAAATGCTGGGTCATTGCAGCTAGCATAACTGACTGAGCTTGGTCACAATCGTCACTATGAGTCTTCCATAACTCTAGCTCCAGTGGCTCAGTGGGTTTAGGCGGGAGAGCCTCTGAATAGTATACAGTACCCTCTCAGCCCAAGCACTATCTTGAGGTTCATTTCCCAGTCGGCAAAGTTTGTCCCTTTGAAGACATTATCGCCCATGATTATGTCGCGGATATTACCTTTGCCAGTCATCTTGACAACTATAGTCCAACTATAAAGTCAACGATGTTATGGGTACAGTCAAACTGTTACAAGTAAAATAACAATATATTAGTCCAACTAATTTAAAATATTGACGAAATAATTTTGAAAGACGCGTAAGGCTAAGTATCTGAACGAAATTGCAAATTCAATAATAGCCTCCCACTATTTTCTTCAAGTCTCTAACCCTCTGTAGAGAACTCGGGAAATCGAATTTCCTAGTGGGCTAGGATCCCGTTAAATAACACACAACCTTGACTTTGGCCAATAAAATTGTATGCTATTTAACTTAGGTAGATCTCCATGATCAATTGGATCTCATCCAATTCCTAGATCCGGTTAGGTGGACATCCAAGTCCGAAACATATGTATAATGTCAATGTATCCAATACATTTTCCTAACCCTATCCTCCGAATCATCTAGGCCTTGGCTTTGGCCAAAAACAAACCTAATGATTCCAGTTAAGCGGGACCCATTGACGAGGAAAGTTTCGTAATCAATGTCATTGGACAAAAAGTGATCTTGACTTTGGCCAATAAAAATCACGATTTGGACAAGACACCGATATGCAACAAAACTCTCATGATTCAAGTACACATCCTTGATTGACAAAGGTCTTGACTTTGGTCAAAAACAAACCAATGCCAACTTCGGATCTTGAACAAGAACCATTCAATGGAAGGATATTCGCTTAATATAAATTGAGGGATTTTCGCGTAATTGGCAACCAATTTATTTATCTTTGTTAGGTCTCATCATCATACACCCTTAAGCATGCTTCTAAAACATCATAAAGCGCGTAAAGTAAATTAATAGTGATATGCGGATGGATATATAAACAACTTGTTCCTAGAACAAATCACTTCCCTTTCCTCTCCCCGCTAGCACTATTCTACTACTACCCAATTACATAATACAATAAGAGAAACCTCATTTACATTGAGGGGAATTAGGTGAGAAGAGAATACAAAGAGATAAAGAGATAAGGCTGGACACGCAGGTCCAATTTATAAATTCCAAATTTACAATAATTTCTAAAATTACCCTTTCCCTTCTAATATCCATCCGATATACACTATTCATTCATCACATACATATATATTCAAACAAGACATGCTTTTACAACCAATCTAATCCAATTAATTAGTCTTTGTTTAAGTGATCATCCAATGTTCAAACAACGGTTTGATTTTGCGCGAGTCCAACTCGATTGAGAATAAGTACATAAGGTACGAATTCGCGAATTATATCGAACTACTATTAAATCTAATTTAATTCGTATTCAATACTAATTCAATTATTTAATTCCAAATTAAATGTTTACACTTTTAATGTGCTTTAAAGACTTAGATTCTAAATCTAATTCTATTGGGTCTCAAAGCCCAACTAACATCCAATGTTTAATTTAATTCAAGTCAAATGGGCTTTGAATTGATTTATTAAGGCTTGGGCTTTGGTCAATGTGGGTCAAACCCAATTACCAAGCCCAAATAAGGAATCACCCTTAAAAGCCATAAAACCAATTTTAAGCCCATAAGGCCCAATTAAATTATTAAAGCCCATTATATTATATTTGGACTTAATGGAGTGATTTAGGCCCAAATTGGATCCAATCCTTTTGGCCCAAATCTACTTGGTCCAACCAAGCCCATTATGCCCAATACAATATTAAAGCCCAATGCACCAATTAAGCCCATTAATTAAATTTTAATATTCCAAACATTAAAGTCCAATTAATTAAAGTGTAATACCAAGATTAATACATTAAACCAAATATTTCAAAAATACCCATTTAATTTATTAATCATGTATTTTGCAAAATAAATGTCCAACATTAATTTTATCAAAAAATCAACTCCATTTCATGTCCTTGTAGATTCGGCCAAGGTAAGTTTTTTTGTGTCGATTTTTTTTCAATCCGATTGAATTACTAATCTACGTCCCGTATACGTTCTAAGTCATCCAATGATCTTAAACACAAAAATTCCAATACATCAAATGTAACATACCATTCGGCCAAGGTCAAATTTTTGGGGAAAAATCATCCAATGCATTTTCATAAAATTGATTTCATATAATGTCATTAACATACATATAAGCATACTCATTCATCAAATTTCACAAGAACATGCTTCAATCAATTTTACCCAATTTTAACCTAAAGTATTTCATGCTTAAACCTAGCTCAATGATACCATTGTTGGTTTCTATAATATGTCCCAAACAAAGATTAAGCATATGAAATACTATATTTGAATATATATAAAAGATTTGAAGCATGGCGGAATCATACTTACAAAGCTATGTGATGAAGAGATGATCAAATGGTGGAAGCTCCAAGTGTTGGAAGATTCGGCCAAGAGGAGGAAGAAGGAAGCTCCAAGCTTTGTGTATTCCTTGCTCTATGATGGTTTCCCTATCACCTCTTTTGATCCCTTGAAGGTGCTAGCCTTGCATGTTCCAAACATCAACCTTTTCTTCAAGCTTTTGGCAACCAAATTTGAAGAAGATGAAGACCAAAACTGCATGCAGTTTTCGGTCAAGTAAGGAGAGAAGAGAGGATTTTCTTTTTTTTTTTTTGATACCAAAAATCAATTTATATTTATGCCATAATATTTATTAAATAATAATAAATCTATGACACAAGCCATGAAAAGGCTTAGAGTGTCAAACACTCAAATTCCATGCATAACATTTGAGTGTAATATACACTATCACCATGCAATGCATCATCAATAAAATAATGCATATAATGACATGTGTCATGTGGGCCCCACACGTTTCCCAATGAAAGTGGGCCCACGTCCACTCACGCGTTCGGGTTCGATATTTCCGAAATACCGAGCTTACGTCGCGACGTTAATTAAACCGAATTTAAATAAATAATTACGCCTGGCGAAATTTATTTACGTCGCTAACGAATTAATTCTAAATTAACTCGTATGCCCGAATTAAAATCTAATTTTAATTTCGCGTCGAAATCGAATTTCGATTATTATATCGAATACAATAATTTTATCGATTAATTCCAAATTAATCGTTCTCTCTCTCTAAACAAGGTACTTTATCCGAGATAAAGCTTCTCTCCGTAATTAATCCAAGATTAATTAAGTTCGAATCAAATATCATAGGTGAATCTTCAGGAAGCGACCCAAGAGATCTCCGGATATGTTGGCAGTAAATTCGGTCGTCGGATAATCCGAACACGTACGTACCTCGTACTACGTCTTTACCGATTCACAAGACAAGGTTGGCTTCTAGCAAAGCGCCATGCCTACCCAATTCTCCAGAAATATTCTTATAGGAATATAAGATCTATATCAAGCGTAGTATACCGTAGTATTGCGTACATCGATCCAGTATCGGATGATCACATGCTAGGCCTGGGGCTGGAGATGTGTCTGCCCCGTACGAAACATATATCGGACATCAAGCAACTAGTCTCTTTAAATCGGACAATCCTGACCTGGTCATATTGTCCCGACGGTTGCAACCTTTTATAGAGTACTAGTTCTGTGCCCTGCGTGATCATCACCTCCATATGTCTGAAGCGATACTTCCATCTTGACATCACATCAGTACAGTACACTACGCTTCTCGATAAACCCAGAAGAGGTGTACACAGAACCGGTTAAGGTCCCCAACCACCAAAACCAAAGTTTACCGATTGTCGCAAGTACTAGCGATGTAAGTCTCAGGTTAAGACCATATACACCTACCCTGATGCGGCCTCCCATAGACACACAGACATACTACCAATGGGATTCCGCGGGGTCTATCCAGAGCGAAGCTGTTTTCCGTACCATCGGTAAAACACAACCTCCTATCGCACTTGCATAAGTATCCAATACTTAAATATATGAGAACTATGCCGTTGTGCCCTCACAACGTGCACAAGCGCAATACTAGTCTATTCCGCATTATCGATGTCCGATCTCGATAATACTACGACTAGGGATATTTAATGATTAAACCTTTATGGATTGATACTGTCTCATATCATCTCAATCCGGTACTAATCATATGGACTTTCGCCATTTATATATCTAAGTAAATAACATTACAAAACGGCAAAAGGCAATTTCATTATCACATAGTTAATTTTGTACAATAATACAATATCATTTACAAACAGTGACGCTATGGGACATAATGTCTAACACCCACATCATCAGCAGTATCGGGAATGAATCCTAAGGTCGAGACCCTTATTATCAGCAGTTCCGGGAATGAATCCCAGGGTCAAGGCCCACACTATCAGCAGTTTTGGGAATGAATCCCAGGGTCGAGGCCTATATTTTCAGCTGTATTGGGAATGAATTCCAGGTTCGAGGCCCATTTTATCAACTCAGTTTGGGAATGAATCCCAGAGGTCGAAGTGCATCGCCATCAACACAACTCAGTAATGGTTCGGGAATGGCACTCTGGGAATGGAGCAGGTTCAGGAATGAACCATCACATCAGCGATGCCTCGGGAATGAGGTTAAGCATGCAGGGAATGGCACTCCGGGAAAGGAGCATGGATCGGGAATGTACCATCACATCAGTGACGCCTCAGGAATAAGGTTTAGCATGCCGGGAATGGTGCTCCGAGAATGGTGCTCTGGGAATGGAGCACGGTTCGGGAATGAACCATCACATCCGCGACGCCTCAATAATGAGGTTTAACATGCCGCGAATGGTGCTCTTGGAATTGAGCAAGGTTCAGAAGGGGACCACAATTATCACAACCGCTACGCCTCGGGAATGAGGTTTAGTATGCCGAGAATGGCGCTTCAGGAATGGAGCATGGTTCGGAAGGGGACCACAACTATCATTACCGTGACGCCTTGGGAATGAGGTTTAGCATGCCGAGAATGGCGCTTCGGGAATGGAGCAAGGTTTGGAAGTGGACCACAACTATCATAACCGTGAAGCCTCGAGAATGAGGTTTAGCATGCCGGGAATGGTTCTCTGGGAATGGAACATGGTTCGGAAGGGGACCACAACTATCACAACCGCGACGCCTCAAGAATGAGGTTTAGCATGCCGGGAATGGTTCTCTGGGAATGGAACATGGTTCGGAAGGGGACCACAACTATCACAACCGCGACGCCTCGGGAATGAGGTTTAGCATGCCGAGAATGGAACAAGGTTCGGAAGGGGACCACAGCTATCACAATCGCGACGCCTCAGGAATGAGGTTTAGCATGGTGGGAATGGCACTCCGAGAATGGAGCAAGGTTCAGAAGGGGACACAACTATCACAACCGTGACGCCTCGGGAATGAGGTTTAGCATGCCGGGAATGGCACTCCGGGAATGAAGCATGGTTCGGAAGGGGACCACAACTATCACAACTGCGACGCCTTGGGAATGAGGTTTAGCATGCTGGGAATGGCACTCCGGGAATGGAGCATGGTTCGGAAGGGGACCACAACTATCACAACCGCGACACCTCGGGAATGAGGTTTAACATGCCAGGAATGGCGCTCCGAGAATGGAGCATGGTTCAGAAGGGGACCACAACTATCACAATCGCGACACCTCGTGAATGAGGTTTAGCATGCTGGGAATGGCATTTCGGGAATGGAGCATGGTGCAGAAGGGGACAACCAAATCAACTCAGTTCGAAGTAACTTGTAAGTCAAGCAGCAACTGGCGAGCCAGGTAAGTAAAAATTCATGCATAACTTTGATAGGATTGTCACTGTCACACACTGCACAAGTCCCATCAAAGTGGGGGCGACTGTAGGCACAGTAGTTTTGCATAGAGCCCGATGACGAGCCTCGTATGGAGGCACTACGCGATAAGTTGCGGAAGTAGCAGGAAACGGACATCGGAAGGGAAAATTCAAAATTAAATATTCGCCAAATTTAATTCAATTGTTTAGCCTCGGGTTCGCTCGATTGGTCTCTTGTTTTAACTATTAGGCTCGGCCCAAAATCCTCGTAACCCACACCAAGCCACACGCCCAAGCCCACCAAATCCAATCCAAAATAATTAAAACATTTAAAACACGTGTCTAAATTAAATCAAATCCAATTAAATGAAAACAAATCAAATCAAATCCCCTTTCCTAAATTAAATAAATCACATTACAAATTAAATATATCCCCCACCCATTACAGAATATCATTTCCTTATAACAAACTAATTAAAGATATCCCTCATTATTGTATGTTCTTTGTTTCCTTCCTATGCAAGGAAAACCCTAGCCCACTCTTATAAAAAGGAACATAAACCAAACTCTTCAACCTTGGAACTCACTCGGCCACAACAAAGAAACATAAAAGAATAAACCTTTGGTCTCTCTCTCTCACACGCACATACCATAGACCACAAACAAACTCACGGCACACTCACACACAATCAGCAACCCTCTCCTCATACCACTCACAAACTGTCACTCCACTGACTAAAACAAAATCACGGCACACACAGACCACATACCACAAACACACTTAGCACACCGACTCACACTTAGCCACAAAGCCCTCACCGACACAAGAGATAAACCCTAGGGAACTACACAACTCACGGCTTCATCACACACGAATCCAGCAACCTTTATACACGTGAACAAATCCCCTTTTATCGACCCCTTCACTGCACAAAAAAACGCACACAACAATGACCAAACCTTGAATGCACAGCCAACAAGCCACAAACCACCAAGTCCCCCCACTAACCGACACTCAGCCCTCAATCTCTCAAACACACACACTCATAGCAACCCCTTAACCAACCCAACTCATAGGCCACACACGCAACTAGCACATTCACGCCCAAACACAAAAAGAATAGCCCTCCATTGTAGTGAAACACAGTCCCCGAATCAGCCCTCCATTGCCACAAAAAAATTCCTCAAATCAGCCTTGAATTATCGAAAATACAACAAGAAACAGCCTCTGCTTCACCACAAAACACAACCCCAAATCAGTCCATATATTACAGAAAATACAACAAGAAAACAGCCCCAAAAATCCCAATGCACTACAGCAAAACAGCCCCCAAAAATCCACATGCATTATCGCAAACTACAGCCCCTTAACACACCTAGACCACCGCAGAAACAGTAACCCCAAACAACCCTAAAAAAATATCGCAAACAGCACCCTAAAATAATCCAAAAATAGCAGCCCAAAACAGAGAAAACAGCGAGGCGACGAAGGAAAACATTGAACCAGTGAACCGGAGGAGTTGCAGAGCATTAACCCTTCTGACGGCCACGTAACACACTTCCAAGAGGCAACTTAAAAGGTAAGACCTGAGGGCACCCTTTTATTTACTCTCGTTTATCTTTTTCGATTATTAATTAGTATTTCTTCACATGTATATTGTTGGTCCATGTATGTGATTGTTGATTGGATGAATGATTTTGTGTTATCTCTCACGGTATATTGGATGGAAACCCAGACGTAAATTCTGTAGCCGAATCTGAATGGACGGTAGTGCGGTTTATACTTGGGATACAGCTCCCCGTTTGGGTTGAGAAACGCATAAATTTCATTTTGTCTAATCTTGTGTTCGCCTATTATTCATTATTTCACCATTTATTTTTCGCATGTTATTTATCTATGCAATGATAATGTAATTCGCATTGGCAAATCACGTTGGATTAAAGGTCCTCCGTTCGAGGCATGAAAAGTCTGAGGGCTACCTTTACAACGATGTTTTTGTCACGCCAGACATAATATGTTGGGTTGAACGTGAGATATGTTCAATCGAGCATCTGAGGTCCTATATAGATGTTGGTCTTGGTCGCATTTATTTCCTTTTATTCTTGTTATTCACTTTTTGTGTCGCATCACTTCACGTTTATTTTCATGCATAATCCCTCTTTAGTTATTTCTTTCACGTTAGGAATTTAATTATACCTCTTCAATGTTTATGCTTAGACAGTTATTATTTATTTATATTTCCGTATTTATCTATTTAACATGTTCATGAGATTGTGTGCTTGCCTTTATTTTGTTTACTCCTATGTATGCAAACTTAGATATAGGTTATTCTTATATATGTATGTTGCGTAGACTTGGTTATATTATTGCATGAATCTGTTCATTACAAGTTACATAAGTAAAGGACCATTCCGAACCCAACGGTTTGAGGTCTTCCCTTGCGAGGGGTGAATGCGGCCTTAAATCATTTCCCAGTTCACGCTGCATGGCGACTCTATTTTATTTCACCTATTTAGTCCCTCGCGGACAACTCCGTACTCCCGACCGGGCCACGAGCCTGGAATAGCGTCGTCGATTTCTATGTCCTACAGTAATCTTGTTCGAACGTGTTATCAAATGCTACTCGAACGCATGCATTCTGTTTACCATTCGAACGCGTTCTCAAATGCTACTCGAACGCATGCATTCAATTTACCGTTCGAACACGTTATCAAACGCACCACGAACGTGAATGCAGTGGATTGACTTATTTTCCTCATATTTTGTGCATGTTTGTTTATTTAAGTCATTTCTTTCACATTACATAATTAACCATACCCATTTCATTATTGACGCTTCTAACCGTTTTTATTATTTATATTTCCGCTTTTATTTATTTGATATGTTCATGAGATTGTGTGCTCTCTTTTATTATTAATGCCTTTATAGTTGTTATTAGTTACACAATTGCGCTTCATCGTTTAATACGTTTATGAATTATGTATTTTTCCTTCATTTTTATTTATGATTATTGGTGTGCAATCTTGTGTGTTGATTACATTATCTTGCATGTGTTGCATAAGTCTTGGTTATACTATTGCATAAATCTTTTCATTAAATTGGCATAAGTAAGGGACCATTTTTATCCCAATCGTTTGAGGTCTTCCCTTGCGAGGGGTGAGTGCGGCCTTAAATTATTTCCCAGTTCACACTGGGTGGCGACTCCATTTTATTTCTCCGGTTTAGTCCCCCGCGAGCTACTCTATACTCCCGACCGGGCCGCGAGCCCGGACAGCGTCGCACACCTCTGTGGCCTTGCCCACAATTGTATTGTTCAATGCGTATACCGTGAAGGAAATTAGTAGCTCAGTACGACTCATCATAAACCTTACCATGTCCAACAAAGTTCGGTTTCTCCGTTCGGACACACCTTTCAATGAGATGTTCCGGGAGGAGTCCACTATGAAAGAATACCATACTCTTTCAAGTAATCGAGAAATCATCGAGATCATTATTAAAGATCTCGTATTTGGCTCAATTATTTCCATTATAGACCAACCTAATGTTTTTTTTTTTAATACTTTTGCGGTCTATTTTTCTACTTCGTGTCGAAACTCTTTGAATTTCACGAAAGTTTCCGACTTGTGTTTCATAAGATACTAACATAACGCGATGCAACATCCGTAAAAGTTACAAAATATTCATATCCAGCTATAGCCTGGCTAGACGTGGGCCCACACACATCAATATGATCGAGGGCTAACAGCTCAGTGGCACTTACACCCTTACCACTAAAGGGTGTTTTAGGCATTTTTCCTAATAAACAAGATTCGCAAAAAGTCATATGAACTAGGATCAAAATCTGTCCAAGTATTCACTCTTCGAAAGTGTGGATATACGAGTCTTGTAATGTGGTCCCAGACGATAATGCACAGATAAGTCTCATCCGTGTTACTTAGTTTGAGCCTTTTGTTTGCCATGTTATATGTTTGAGATTCATTTATATTCAAAATATAAAGACTATTATTACGGATTGTGGAGTCATTGCGGCAAGCATTACGGATTGAGCATTAAAGTTATCATCACGATGAGTCTTCCAAAACTCATACTCTACTATTTGCTCAACTCCGGGCTCTGGCCCGAGAGGTTTCTCTATGACATAGAGTAACTTCTCAGCTCCCAAGACTATCATGCGATTCATCTCCCAATCTGGAAAATTGGAGCCGTTAAAGACATTATCGCCCATGATGATGTCCCTAACAATAATATTTCCAGCCATCTCGATTGTAATAGTCCAACTATTCAATCAATGATATCGGGTACACTCAAAATGTAATGGTTACTATAGTCCAACTATATAACCAACTACAAGTAGAGTAGTGTCTTGTACAATCTAACTGTTCAAAGAAAGCAATAAAACAAATATTAGTCCAGCTAATATATTTATAACGACGATAAATAAAATTAAAAGAGCGTGTTTAGTAAGAATTAAATGAAATTATAAATTTAATACTAGCCTCCCACTATTTTTCGGCGAGCCTCTAACCCTCTGTTGAGTACTCGGGAAACCCATTTTCCTAGTGGGCTAAGATCCCGTTAAATAACACACAACCTTGACTTTGGACAACAAGTTGTATGAAACTTAACTAGGTAGATCTCTAAGATCAATTGGATCTCATCCAATTCCTAGATCTGGTAGGTGGACCTCCAAGTCCGAGATATATATCCAATATATATTTCCTAACATTTTCCTCATAATCAACTAAGCATTGGCTTTGGCTGAACAAGCTTAATGATTTCAGTTAAGTGTGACCCATTGACAGTGGGAAAGCTTCGTAATCCACGTCGATGTACAGAAGTGACCTTGACTTTGGCTAACAAATCACAATTGCCCAAGACATGCGATATGTAACAAAGCTTTCGTGGTTCAAAATCATCCGCGATGGACAATGATCTTGACTTTGGCCAACAAACCAATGCCAATCTTGGATCTTGAGAGAGAACCACTCAATGGAAGGAAATCGCTTAATATTAAAGTGAGGGTTTTTCACGTAAATTGGAAACCAATTTATTATCTTTTATTAGGTCTCATCATATGCCCTTAAACATGCATTCTAAAAGCATAATAAGGCGTGAATAAATTAATAATGATATGCGGATGGATATATAACAATTTATTCCTAGAACAAATCTCTGTATTTCCTCTCTCCCGCTAGCACTATACAAACTTCTACCCAATTACATAATACATTGAAGAAACCTCATTTACATTGAGGGGAATTGGTGAGAAGGTAAATACAAATAGTAAAGAGATGATAGGCTAGACACGCAGGTCCAATTTAATAAATTCTAAATTTATTACAATAATTTCCAAAAGTACTGAGCGGCGTAAACACACACGTATAACGCAAGCGCACGTATCGTTCAAGTAGTATAAAAATATCGATCCCACGAGGACTTAATTCCTACTGTTGTTATTAATTGTTGAATCTATTTATTTACAAATATCTAATTAATTGGAGAAGAGAATGATTGTTTGATTGGTTGAATGTGGTTTTACAAAATAAATAAATAAAAAGACAAAAGAAAATACTAAGGAAAATAACAAAAGACACAAAGATCTAGGTCGTGAATCATTCTAATATCATTTAAAAGATGAAGTGGTTATTTTATGTTTGTGTAATAAATCAGTTTACTAACCTGGAACACTAAATTATGCAAAAGTCTCTGTCGATGGTCAGATGCAAATACCCAGTTTAACCCAATTGAACCGTATGTCTATGTCAACCAAATTATCTGGATTCATTAAGTTTAAGTTCCAATTATGGCTACCCCCACCCGACAGGTATATTCCTATCCTATAAGGAAATCTATTTAAGGGTTATCTATCCTCAAGGAAGATCGTGGGCTATTAAGTCTAAGGCTGAAACCTAAAATCCCTATGTCTAGTTCATTTTAGATTTACCACATCAATCTTATTGGTGATCAGACAACAAGAAGCATTAAGCTTAAGACTTAATAAGTAAACCATTAAATTACTCAAACTATAAAATAACCCCTTATAAACCGGTGATATTAGAATTCATCACAACCCCAGATAACTAACACATAACTAGGGCTAGTAACAACTTAAAAGTAAAAGACATAAAATAAAAATACTGAAAAGTAAAAGACATAAAGTAAAACTGAAAAGTAAAATAAAATAAAATGCTAAGGTAAAAGGAATTACTTTTACTACTACTAATTTAGATATCTCCCATAAAATAATATATAAACTTGTGATTCTTTCTCCAACCAGCCATATAGGCGGTAACCTGATTAAGTCAAATTAAGTCCAACCAGCCATAAAGGCGGAACCAAAATTAAATTTCCAACCGACCGATCTGGCGGTATCCTTTATTAGTCAGGTTTAAACCAGATTAAAATGAATTACCAACCGACCAATCTGGCGGTATCCTTTTTAAGTCAATATTTTAAATAGTGAATATATTATTTTTAAGGGAGATTAATCTAAATAGTAACAGTAAAAGAATTACCTTTCACCCTAGCTGGGGAAGTTACCTCATCATGGTAAATAGTAAAAACTGTAAAAAGTAAAAAGTAAAAATTAAATTACTATTATTACAAAACGTAATTAAAATTATTTACAAAACTAAAAACTAAAGAATCTAGAGAGAAAAACTCTCTCTTTAGAAAGAATTTAAGAGAGGGAAGGTGCACTGAATTCTGAAATCTCGAGCTCAATTTATAGGCCTCGGTAGGATCCAGCGTCGCGACGCCAGGTCCTCAGATTTGTCGACGTGGCACGCTCTAGTTCGCCGGTTTAAAGATTCTGGATAAGCTGATAAGGTGACACGTGGCAGAGTGTTTGGGCTTCAAATATTGTGACACGTGGCGGCTTTTGATTGGTCGCTGAGATTCTTATCCGCCACGTGTCAGATAAGGATTAGATACTCAATTATTGATGCTGACGTGTCGATGACGTGGCGGTGACGTGGCGATGATGTGGTGACACGTGGGAAAGAGACTGTCGGCACCATAGAATTGTGACACGTGTCACTTCCTGATTGGCTGATGATGATGTGGCACGACACATGGCAATTTTGACTTGTTGACTTGCTGACGTGGCTGATGACATAGAGACACGTAGGCTGACACGTGGCACACGTGGCGATGATGACTGTCGGCACCGTAGGATGCTGACACGTGGCACGGCGCATGTTAGCAGATCGGCTGTGATGGTGACATGTGGCACGGCGCATTTTAGTAAAGTCAAACTTTTCTCATATTCTGATTTGTGGACCCGGTGCATGTTAGCACTGTTCGGTGCATGTTAGACGTCGCGACGCTGAAAGCTTGGCGTCGCGACGCGCTTAAGACCAAAATATCCCTGTTGACGCATTTTTGTCCGTTTTTGCCCCAAATTGCCTCCAATGGTTTCCAAACTTTATTTATCTACAAAATAACACAAAACATATCAAAACGTTCACAAAACTCAAGAAACTATACAAAATATTAAGTCTAATGAGTGGGAATAGGTGATATATATACCACTCATCAAGTACCCCCACCCATCTAATATCCATCTGATATACATTATTCATACAAATACATCCAAGTATTCAAACAAAGCATGATGTTCAATCAATTTAATCCAATTAATTAATCTTTAATTAATGACCATCCAATGTTCATACAACGGTTTGATTTGCGCGAGTCCAACTCGTTTAAGAATAAATACTCAAAGTACGTATTCTTGATTTATATCGAACTATAATTTTAAATCTAATTTAATTTGTATCCAATACTAATTCGTATTTAATTTTAAATTAAATAATTACACTTATTTTAGTGCCTTTTAGACTTGGATTCAAAATCCAATCCAATTTGGTCTCAAAGCTTAATTAGCATCCAATACTATTCAATTAAAGTCCAATGGGCTTTCAATTAATTCTTTAGGCATGGGCTTTTGCCAATATGGATCAAACCCAAAATGCCAAATTATTGTGTGAATATTACAAGATAAGTTGCGAAAACATCAATTAAACTAATTAATCATGATTTAATCATTCAATTCATGTCCAACACAAATTGAAGCAAAATCAACTCATTCCAACATGTTATATGTCACGACAATTTCAAGAAATAATACCCAATTTTGATGTCAATCCAATTAAAATCAACAATCAATATTCATTTCATGCATTTAACATATTCAATTGTCAAAAATAAAAAAAATCACCATGAGCACATTAGGGTTCATATTCGGCCAAGCTAAAGGAAATGAGGATTTTTCGATCCATTCAATTTTCACAAATCCAATCATGCATAACTCTAAGTTATCATAATCTAAGCATAACCAAACAATCAATTTAGGTATTTACAAGCTCCAATCATAAAATCCAAAATTAAAGTATATAAACCCTATTATCAAATCATGCTTAGATCTCGCTTTGATACCATTGTTAGTGTCCTAGACATGCCACGAGATCTCTAAGTGTGATTATTGTGTGAATATTACAAGATAAGTTGCGAAAATAACTTACATTGCTCGGTAGAGAAGTTCGAAATTTCACCTCGGATGTAGAAGCTACAAGCTCTCCTTTTGAGTTCCAAACTCTTGGATGACTTTCTCTATCACCTTCTTTTGACTCCCTTAAGTGCTAGCTTGATGAATTTTGCAGCAAAATTCAAGAACAAATGAGAGGGGTTCACGGTTTTTGGAGGAGAGAATGAGAAGATGAATAGTTCCCAACTTTTCAAAAAGTGATGTGTTGTTAAGTAAATGCAACCTTATAAATAAGCCAACTACTTCCATCACAAATAGTGACATGTGATGTAAGTCAATGGGTCCCACCCATTTAAATTCCAAATCTAAGTTGGCTTGTAAACCACACTTTGGGCCTGGGTTCGTTTAATCCGACTAAACGAATTTTCCGTCGCTAAATAATTAAATCCAATTTAATTAAATAATAATGCCTCGCAAAATTATTACGAAAGTCGCTTACGAATTAATTCCAAATTAATTCGTTCACTTGAATTAAAATCCAATTTTAATTCCGTATTGAAATACAATTTCAATTAATATATCCGATATATTATTTTAGCCTAATTAAATAAATTAAATAGAATAATCCAATTTAACTATTAAATTTATTTTACCGATTAATTCCAAATTAACCGCGTTCTCTCTTCTTCACGAATTAATCCCAGATTAATTCATGACACAATTAATCCCAGATTAATTTTCTCTCTGATAATTAATCCCAAATTAATTCTTGCCGTAATTAATCCCAGATTAATTTTCTCTCTCATAATTAATCCCAGATTAATTATGTTCGAGTCAAATGTCATCGGTGAATCTTTGGGAAGCGACCCAAGAAATCCATGGATATGTTGGCAGTAAATACGGTCATCGGACTATCCGAACACGTGCGTAACCAGTACCACGCATTCGGTACAAGACATGGTTGGCTTCTAGCAAAGCACTGTGCCTACCCAATTCTCAGAAATATATTCAACATGGAATATATATAATTGTATCAGGCGTAGTATACAATGTATTGCGTATTACGATCCAGTATAGGATGTCACATGCTAGGCCTGGGGCTGGAATTGTGTCTACCCCGTACGAAGCATATATCGGATCACTAGCAACTAGTCTCTCTAATCGGATAATCATGACCTAGTGATATTATCCCAATAGCTGCAACATTTAAGAGTACTAGTTATGTATCCATGCGTGATCATCATCTCCATATGACTGAAGTGATACTTCCATCTTGACATCACATCCAATACACTACGATTCTCAGTATACCCAGAAGAGGCATACACAGAACCTGTTAAAGCTCCGGACGACCAAAACCAAAGTATATTGATTATCGCAAGTATTAGCGATGCAAGTCTCAGGTTAAGACCACATACACCTACTATAATTCGGATTCCCATAGACACATAGTCATACTACCAATGGGACTCCGAGGGGTCTATCCAGAGCGAAGCTGTTCCCGGTCCAACGGTTAACAGAACCTCCTATCACACTTGCATAAGTATCCAATACTTAAATATATGAGAACTATGTCGTTAAGCTTCCATAACACGCACAAGTGTAATACTAGTCTATTCTGCATTATCGATGTCCAGTCTCGATTATACTACGACTATGGATATATAATGATTAAACCTTTTGTGGATTAATATTGCCTCATATCTTATTAATCTGGTACTAATTATATGGACTTTTATGTATCCAAGTAATCCAATTACAAAATGATAATAGAGCAATTTCCTTTGTCACATAGTTAATTTGTACAAGAACACCGTGATCTTTACAAATAGTGATGTTATGGGTCAGAATTGTCCAACAAATGGAAGAAGAGAGTGTGTGTTGTTTCCAAAACTTGGTAGGTGTGTGTGTTAAATGATAATTAATTAAATAAGCCAACTACTTCCATCAACAATAGACATTTGATGTAAGTTATGTGGTCCCACCACATTTTAAATTCAAAATTTGAGTTGGCTTACACAACACATAAATTGACTTGGGTCCACCAAAGTCAAAGATATTTTATGTTCCCAAAACACAAAAAGACACACGCAAAGTCACGGGCAATAATATCGGGTTCGTTTAATTCCGATCAAACGAATTTGCCGTCATGCTATAATTAAATCCAATTCAATTAAATAATTATTCCTCGCAAAATTATTACGATAGTCGCTTTCGAATTAATTCTAAATTAATTCGTTTGCCCGAATTAAAATCCAATTTTAATTTCGTATTGAAATCCGATTTCAATTAATATATTCGATATATTATTTTAGCCACAAATAAATAAATTAAATAGAAAAATCCAATTTAACTTTTAAATTTATTTTATCGATTAATTTTAAATTAATCGCGTTCTCTCTTCTATACGAAGTTAACCCCAGATTAATTCTTACCGCAATTAATCCCAGATTAATTTTCTCACTCATAATTAATCCCAGATTAATTCTGTGTGAGTCAAATGTTATTGGTGAATCTTTGGGAAGCGACCCAAAATATTCTTCGATATGTTTGCAGTAAATACGGTTATCGGACTATCCAAACACGTGCGTACCATGTACCATGTTCTCACCGAATTACAAGACATGGTTGGCTTCTAGCAAAGCACCGTACCTACCCAATTCTCTAGAAATATTCTCCGAGGAATATCTTATGTATTAGACATAGTAATACCGATATTCTATAATGCGTAATACGATCCAGTAGCGGATGTCACATGTTAGGCCTAGGGCTGGCACTGTGTCTGCCTTGTACGAAACATATATTGGATCTCAAGTAACTAATCTTTGTAATCGGGCAGTCATGACCTAGTCATACTATCCCGATAGCTGCAGCTTTTAAGAGTACTAGTTTCGTATCCTGTGTGACCATCATCTCCATATGACTGATGTGATACTCCCATCTTGACATCACATCCAATACACTACGATTCTCAATAATCCCAATACAGGCATACACAGAACCTGTTAAAGCTCCAGACGACCAATACTAAAGTAAAATGATTGTCACAAGTAATAGCGATGTAAGTCTCAGGTTAAAGATCATATACACCTACCCTGATTCGGATTCCCATAGACACATAATCATACTACCAATGGGATTCCGAGTGCGTCTATCCAGAGCAAATTGTTCCCGATTCAACGGCTAACAGAACCTCTTATTACACTTGCATAAGTATCTAATACCTAAATATATGAGAACTATGTCGTTAAGCATCCATAATGCGCACAAGTGTAATACTAGTGTATTCCGCATTATTAATGTCCAGTCTCGATAATACTTTGACTATGATATTTAATTATTAAACCATTCGTGGATTAATATTGTCTCATATCTTATTAATCTGATTTAACCATATGGACTTTTATCATTAATATATATCCAAATAATCTAATTACAATAATGATAAAATAGCAATTTCCTTTTGTCACATAATTAATTTGTACAAAAACACAATGTTCTTTACAAATATTGATGTTATGGGTCATAATTGTCCAACAATCTCCCATTTGGCCTATAGCCAATCACTCAAGTATCTAATACCTGAACTATGTACATGTCGCTCAAACATTTGCTGAGATATATCTTTCGTCAGCGGATCTGCAATGTTATCATCTGATGCGATCTTCACATCGCCACTATGTATGATCTCATGAATCAGATGAAATCATCGAAGTACATGCTTGGATCGTTAATGAGACCGTGGTTTCTTAGCCTGTGCTATAGCCCCATTATTGTCACAATACAAAGGTACGGGCTCAGCTGCTAACGGAACTACTCTTAATCCAATTATAAATTTATGGATCCAAACTACTTCTTTTGTTACATCAGCTGCAGTAATATATTCTGCTTCTGTTGTTGAATCGGCAACAGTCTCTTGCTTTGAAGATTTCCAGCTCACTGCTCCGTTGTTTAAACAAAATATGTACCCTGATTGCGACTTACAGTTGTCTTTGTCGGTTTGGAAACTTGCATCGGTGAACCTAGTCACCTGAAGTTCTCGTTCCCCATAGACTAAGAAAGCATATTTAGTTCGTCTAAGATACTTAAGGATGTTCTTTACAGTAATCCAGTGACCATCACCTGGATCGGTCTGATAGCGACTGCACATGCTCAAAGCATATAAGACATCAGGTCGCGTACATATCATGGCGTACATGATCGATCCGACTGCTGAAGCATACGGGATCCGAATTCTTTGCATCTCTCTCATATTGAGTTTTAGGACACATATTCTTCGATAGAGAGACGCCATGTGACACCGGAAGCAACCCTCTCTTGGACTGATACATGTTGAATCTCTTCAACACTTTATCAATGTACGAGCTCTGGGAGAGTGCCAGCGGCTTTCTAGATCTATCCCGGTAGATCCTTATTCCTAGAATAAAGGTTGTCTCTCCCAGGTCTTTCATGGAGAATTTTACTGAAAGCCAAGCTTTCATCGATTGTAGCATGGGAATGTCATTTCTAAGAAGGAATACATCATCAACGTATAGGATAATGAATGTCAGTGCGCTCCCACTAACCTCCTTATAAACACAAAAATCATCTTCGTTTTGAATGAAACCATATTCTTTTATGATCTCATCAAAACGATGGTTCCAAGAACGCAATGCTTGCTTTAATCCATAAATGGATTGGTTTAACTTGCAAACCTTGTTTGCATGTCTTGGTACGAAAAAACCATCAGGTTGTTGCATATAAACATCTTCCAAAAAGTTTCCGTTAAGGAAAGCAGTTTTGACATCTATCTGCAATATTTCATAATCGAAATATGCAGCAATAGCAAGCATTATCCGAATGGATTTAATCATGGCAACGGGTGAAAAGGTTTCTTCGTAATCGACACCATGTCTTTGATGATACCCTTTAGCTACAAGCCTAGCTTTGTACTTTTGTATGTTGCCTACCATGTTTGTCTTCTTTTTGAGACAATATTAATCAACCAGTGTCCAAACATGGTTGGTATACATGGAATCCATTTCGGACTTCATGGCATCTTGCCATAAAGCGGAGTCGATACCTTCCATTGCTTCCTCATACAAAGCTGGTTCATCTTCCTAAATAAGATTAATGTCTACATGAGGTGAGATCAGAAACATATACCTCTCACGTTGTTTTCGGACTCTCTCTGACTTAAGCGGTTCTTATGTATCAGAAGATTGTGGAACAATCTCATCATTGATGGACTGTTCGTGTTCCGTGAGGAGGTCGGTGCCAGAAACAATATCACTCCGATTTTCATCGAGTTCTACTTTCCTCCCACTTATCACTGCATTCATGAATTCCTTTTCTAGGAATACTGCATAAAGAGCAACAAATATTTTGTTCTCTTGTGGGTTGTAGAAATAATATCCTTTCGTTTCCTTAGGATAACCTACAAATAGACACTAATCCGATTTGGGTTCTAGTTTGGTACTATCCAAACGTTTAACATATGCCTAGCATCCCCAAATCATCAGGAATAAGAAACCTAGTTTCTTTCCTGTCCATATTTCATATGGAGTCTGTTCAACAGACTTTGGCGGAACCTTATTGAAAATATATATTGCACTGTTTAATGCATTCCCCAGAAGGAAATCGGTAGCTCTGTGAATTTCTCAAAGTTTTCGACTTGTGTTTCATAAGATACACATAACCATAACGCGATGCATCATCCATAAAGGTTACGAAGTATTTATATCCACCTCTAGCCTTGCTAGACATAGGCCCGCATATGTCACTAAGAACGAGGGCTAACAGCTCTGTGGCATGTACACCTTTACCACTAAAATGTGTTTTAGGCATTTTGCTTAACAAACAAGATTCGCAGACATCATATGAATTAGGATCAAATCCGTCCAAGTATCCATTCTTCGAAAGTGTGGATATACGAGTTTTGTTAATGTGTCCCAAACGACAATGCCACAAATAAGTCTCATCTGTTTTACTCAATTTGAGTTTTTTGTTTTTCATGTTATATGTTTGAGATTCATTTATATTCGAAATATAAAGACCATTATTCACATATGTTGTACATATCTCAATATCATCTTTATAAACAAAACACCCAGTGTTCCTGAATACAAAGGTATACCCGCATCGGGTTAAACTAGATATAGAGATAATATTCCTAGTCAAACTTAGTACAAAATAACAGCACCTATTGTAAGTACATGCCCTGAGGGTAGATTCAAAACACATGTGCCAACGGCCAAAATAGCGACTCTCGTCCCATTTCCGACTCGCAGGTCGATCTCACCTGAAGCCAGCTAATCTGCAGATCCTACACATCAGTAAATATATGTAACTACATCCATGATCAAAAATCCAATTTTTAAAACTAGTAGTAGACATGTTTATTTCAATAACAAACATAACTGAAGCCGGAGCCTTTCCCGCCTTCGCTTCCTTTAAGTCCACCTTGAACTTACGGCAGTCACGCTTCCAGTGACCCCGTTTGCCACAGTGTAGGCAGACGTCTTGGGATTTGTCCATTGTCTTCCCATAAGACTGTGATGATTGAGCCTTGCCCTTCTTCTTCTTCTTCACCCCCCAGAAGTCTTCGGCCAAGTCGTGGCCATCTTGGATGTCGAAGTAAGATCCGCCTCGCGCTTCTTACCTTTCAGAAGCTCTGGCTTTGCCTCTTTCAGCATAGCTATTAACTCTCCAAGAGTTTTTTCTTGGTTCATCATATTATAGTTCATGATGAAGCCACCCCAACAGTCGGGCAGAGACTGTAAGATCAAATCTATGGAAGTCTCGCCCTCGAAGGTAATGCCCAGCTGACCCAGTTGTTCGATGTCAGCAATCATCTGCGACATGTAGTGTTCGACAGATGTACCCTCTGACATATGAGAGCGAAAGTGCTTCTTCTGCAAATCGTACTTCTGAGATCTAAGATTAGATCTATGAAGATCCTTCAACTTCAACATCATAGCATAATGATCCATCTCTTGTTCTGACGACGAAACTGAGAAGTCACTGCAGCAAGCATAACGGATTGAGCAGTAAATTTATCATCATGGTGAGTCTTCCCAACTCATGCACTACTGGCTGCTCAAGTCCGGGCTCAGGCCCGAGAGGTCTCTCTATTACATAGAGCAACTTCTCAGCTCCAAGACTATCCTGAGGTTCATTTCCCAGTCTGGAAAATTTGCGCCGTTAAAGACATTCTCACCAATGATTATGTCCCTAACGCTTATCTTTCCATCCATTTTGATTGCTATAGTCCAACTATCCAATCAAATGTTTCAGGTACACTCAAATGCAATGGTTACTATAATCCAACTATATAACCAACTACAAATGGAGTAGTGTTGTACAGTCTAACTGTTCAAAGAAAACAATAAATGAATAATATTATTCCAACTAATATATATAATAACGAGAAATAATAATAATAGAATGCGTATATTAGCGAGTATAAATAAAATTGAAAATTTAATACTAGCCTCCCACTAATTTTCGGTGAGCCTCTAACCCTCCGTTGAGTACTCGGGAAACCTAGTTTCCTAGTGGGCTAAGATCCCGTTAAATAATACACAACCTTGACTTTGGCCAACAAGCTGTATAAAATTTAACTAGGTAGATCTCTAAGATCAATGGGATCTCATCCAATTCCTAGATCTGGTAGGTGGACATCCAAGTCCGAAACATATATCTAATATATTTCCTAACATATTTCCTCTGAATCAACTAAGCCTTGGCTTTGGCTCAACAAGCTTAATGATTCCAGTTAAGCGCGACCCATTGACAGTAGGAAAGCTTCGTAATCCATGTCGATGAACAAGAGTGACCTTGACTTTGGCCAACAAGTCACAACTGCCCAAGACATGCAATATTAACAAAGCTTTCATGGTTCAAACACATCGGCGATAGACAATGATCTTGACTTTGGCCAACAAATCAAATCAATCTTGGATCTTGAGAGAAAACCACTCAATGGAAGAAAACGCTTAATAGTAAATGTGAGGGTATTTTCGTAAATTGGCAACCAATTTATTATCTTTGATTAGTTCTCATCATACACTTTTAAACATGCATTCTAAAAGCACAATAAGGCGCGATAAATATAATAATGATATGCGGATGGATATTCATATACATTTTGTTCCTAGAACAAATCTCTCTCCTGCTAGCACTTTACATTATTATATATACCCAATTACAAACACTATAAGAAACCTCATTTACATTGAGGGGAATTTGTGAGAAGAGAAATACAATGCAATAAGAGGTGATCGGCTGGACACGCAGGTCCAATTACAAATAAATACAATATTTAAATAGTTTCCAAAATTGCCCCCACCCATCTAATATCCATCTGATTTACATTATTCAAACAAATACATCCAAGCACTCACACATACATGTTGTCAATCATGTAATCCAATTAATTAATTCTTCAATTAATGACCATCCAATGTTCATACAACAATTTGATTTGCGCGAGTCCAACTCGTTTAAGAATAAATACTCAAAGTAAGTATTCTTGAATTATATCGAATTACAATATTAAATCCAATTTAAATTGTAATAATACTAATTCAAGTTTAATTCAAATTAAACAATTACACTTATTCTATTATAATATGCCTTTTTAGACTTGGATTCCAAATCCAATCCAAATGGTCTCAAAGGCCCATTTAGCATCCAATGCCAATTCTATTAGGTCCAATGGGCTTTAATTAATTCTTTAGGCATGGACTTTTGGCCATTATGGATCAAACCCATAATGCATTGGCCCATTTAGGAATCACCATATGTCATAAATTAATTTTGGCCCATTACGCCAATTTAGATTATTAAAGGCACAATAGTCATATTTTGGACTTTTATGGAAATAGTTTAGGCCCAATTGGATCAAACCCAATTGTCCAAAACCAAACTTGGCCCAACTAAGCCCATTAATCCAAATATAACCAAATTAGCCCATTTAGTATTTTAGAGACTAATTTTCATTAATACACTATTCCAAATATAACATTAATCCATTTTAAGTGTAATTAACATAACTAAATAATTAATCTAACATTACCAAAATATTAATTAATCTAATTAATCATGCTTATCATTCCAATTCATGTCCAACACAAATTGAAGCAAAATCAAGTCTCCAACAAGCTTGCTAACTCACGGTAATGACAAGAAATTAACTTCCAATTTGATTCAATCCAATTAAATCACATTCAACATATATATCATGCTATTAATTGTTGGTTTCTAATGTGGTCCCAAGATCATATTGAAGCATTGAAAAGAATGAATACTCAAAGAAGGATGGCGGAATCATACTTACAATTAACGGATTTTGAGATGTGTTGAAGACAAAATTTCCTCCCTTGTTGATCCTTTGAAGTTTCGGCCAAGGAGGTTCTTTGAAGAAGATGAATAAGCTCCAAGCTTTGTAAGGATTCCAAGCTCTTGAGATGGTTTCCCTATCACCCTGTATTGATTCTTGAAGTGTGCTAGCAAGTGAAGAAGAAAAACATTTTTTGCTTTTTGTTCTTAAGGCTCACGGTTTTGGCCTAATTGGGAGAGAGAGAGATTTCTTTGTTTTGGTATTTGTTTTCTAAAAACAATAATGAAAAATGATTTACCAATTTTTGGTATATGCTTTCAAAAAGTCAAACCAAATTTTGGAGCCAAAAATGCATTAAAGGCTCACAACCACCTCCATCATGAATAGTGACTAGTTGTCACTCACCAAAAAGGTGAATTGACATCCATCACTAAAGTGACATGTGATGTGATGAGTGATGTGACTTGTGGCCGCACTTGATTCAAAATCGGAGTGGCCTCGCAAACACATCCAGGGCTCAGTTTCGTTAATTCCAAATTAACGAATTTTTGGTTGCGATGTAATTAAATCAAATTTACTATTCACGTCGCTCGCGAATTAATTCTAAATTAATTCGTTTGCCCGAATTAAAATCCAATTTTAATTCCACGTCGAAATCTAATTTCGTTTAATATATCGAATATATTATTTTATCGATTAATTCCGAATTAATTGTTCTCTCTCTTCAAATAGTATTTTATCCCATATAAAATATCTCCATAATTAATCCAAGATTAATTATGTTGGAATCTTACGTCATCGGTGACTCTTCAGGAAGCGACCCAAGAGATCCCTGAATATGTTGGCAGTAAATCCGATCGTCGGACTATCCGAACACGTACGTACCTCGTACTACATTTTTACCAAATTACGAGACATGGTTGGCTTCTAGAAAAACACTATGCCTACCCAATTCTCCAAAAATATTCTTAATGGAATATACGATCTTTGTCAGGCGTAGTATACGTAGTATTACGTATAGCGATCCAATATCGGATGTCACATGCAAGGCCTGGGGCTGGAGTAGTGTCTGCCCGTACGAAGCATATATCGGATTACAAGTAACTAGTCTCTTTAAATCGGATAATCATGACCTTGTCATATTATCCCGATGGTTGCAACCATTTAGAGTACCAGTTCTATATCCCTGCGTGATCATCATCTCCATATGACTGAAGTGATACTTCATTCTTGACATCACACCCAATACACTACGATTCTCAATAAACCCAGAAGAGGCGTACACAGCACTAGTTTAAAGTCCTGGACGACCAAAACCAAAGCGTATTGATTGTCGCAAGTACTAGCGATGTAAGTCTCAGGTTAAGACCAAATACACCTACCTTGATGCGGATTCCCATAGACACATAGTCATACTACCAATGGGATTCCACTGGGTCTATCCAGAGCGAAGCTGTTTTCGTACCATCAGTAAACATAACCTCCTATCACACTTGCATATGTATCCAATACTTAAATATATGAGAACTATACCGTTACGCTTCCTCCATAACACGCACAAGTGCAATACTAGTCTATTCCGCATTATCGATGTCCAGTCTCGATAACACTACGACTAGGGATATTTAATGATTAAACCTTTATGGATTGATACTATCTCATATTTTATAATCCGGAACTAATCATAAGGACTTTTATCATTTATATATTCAAGTAATCAAATTACAAAATGATAAAATGCAATTTCATTGCTACATAATTAATATGTACAAAAACCACAATGTCTTTTACAAATAATGACGATATGGGTCATAATTGTCTAACAATCGCCCACTTGCGCCTATAGCCAATCACTCAAGCATCTAATACCTGAACTATTTACATGTCGCTCAAACTTTTGCTGAGGAATAGCTTTCGTCAGCGGATCTGCAATGTTGTCTCTCTGATGCTGCGACCTTCTCGATCTTCACATCGTCACGAATCAGATGGAAACGTCGAAGAACATGCTTGGATCGTTGATGAGACCGCGGTTCCTTAGCTTGCCCTATGGCCCCATTTTTTTGTCACAATACAATGGAACGGGCTCAGCTGCTAACGGAACTACTCCTAATCCAATTAGGAATTTTCAAATCCAAACTGCCTTTTTTACTGTTTCAAGCTGCAGCAATATACTCCGCTTCTGTTGTTGAATCGGTAACAGTCTCTTGCTTGGAAAGTTTTCAGCTACTGCTCCGTTATTCAAACAAAATATGTACCCGGATTGTGACTTGCAATCGTCTTTATCGGTTTGGAAACTTGCAATCGGTACCCAGTTACCTCAAGTTTTCCATCTCTATAGATTAAAAAGCATCCTAGAGATAGTCATCTAGATACTTTAGGATATTCTTAATCACCATCCAGTGACTATCACCTGGATCGGCCTGATAGCGACTACACATGCTCAAAGCATACGAGACATCAAGTCGCATACATATCATGGCATACATGATCGATCTGACTGCCAAGGCGAACGGTATCCGACTCATGTTGTCTCTCTCATCTTGAGTTTTAGGGCACATGTCCTTAGATAGAGTGACGCCATGTGACACTAGTAACAGTCCCCTCTTGGACTGATCTATGTTGAATCTCTTCAACCTTTGTCAATTTAGGTGCTCTGGGAGAGTCCAAGCAGCTTTCTAGATCTATCCCGGTAGATCTTTATTCCTAGAATAAAGGCTGCTTCTCCCTGATCTTTCATGGAGAATTTTTATGAAAGCCAAGCTTTCACCATGTTAACATGGAATGTCATTGCCAATTAGCAATACATCGTCAACGTAAAGGACAATGAATGTCAGTGCGCTCCCACTACCTTTTTTATATACACAAGGATCATCCTCGTTTTGAACGAAATCATATTCTTTTATGATCTCATCAAACGTTGGTTCCAAGAATGTGATGCTTCCTTCAATCCATAATGGATCGATTTAACTTACAAACCTTGTTGCAAGTCTTGGTACGACAAAACCATCAGGCTGTTGCATATAAACATCCTCCAAAAGGTTTCCGTTAAGGAAAGCGGTTTTGACGTCCATCTGCCATATCTCGTAATCGAAATATGCAGTAATAGCAAGCATTATCCGAAAGGATTTAATCATGGCAACTGGTGAAAACGTTTCGTCATAATCGACACCATGTCGTTGACTATACCCTTTCACTACAAGCCTAGCTTTGTACGTTTGTATGTTTCCATCCATGTCGGTCTTCTTCTTGAAGACTCATTTGCATCCAATAGGCTTTACGCCTTCTAGTGCATCAACCAGTGTCCAAACTTGGTTGGTATACATGGAATCCATTTCGAAATTCATGGCATCTTGCCATAAACCGGAGTCAATACCTTGTATCGTTTCCTCATACGTAGTCGGTTCGTCTTCCTCAATAAGATTAATATTCAAATAAGGTGAGAGCAGAAACCCATAACTCTCAGGTTATTTTCTGACTCTCTTCGACCTTCGCGGTCCTTGTGTATTCGAAGATTGTGGTACAGTCTCATCCTTGATGGAGTGTTCATGTTCCGTTACGGATTCTGTGCCAGGAACAGTATCACTCCAATTTTCATCAAGTTCTACTTTCCTCCCACTTATCACTGCATTTAGGAATTCATTCTCAAGGAAAACCGCATGTAAAGCAACAAATACTTTGTTCTCTTGTGGGTGATAGAAGTAATATCCTTTGGTTTCCCTTGGATATCATATAAATAGGCATTTATCTGATTTGGGTTCTAGTTTGGTACCTTCCAAACGTTTGACGTATGCCCAGCAACCCCAAATCTTCAGGAATGAGAAACCCGGTTTCTTTCCTGTCCATATTTCATACGGAGTCTGTTGAACAGACTTTGACGGAACCTTATTCAAAATAAGTATTGCACGGTTCAAGCATATCCCTAGAAGGAAATAGGTAGCTCTGTGCGACTCATCATATACCTTACCATGTCTAACAAAGTTCGGTTTCTCCATTCGGACACACCGTTTAATTGCGGTGTTCCAGGAGGAGTCCACTGTGAAAAAATACCATAGTCTTTCAAGTAATCAAGAAACTCATTGCTCAAGTATTCGTCACCATGGTCCGACCATAATGTCTTAATAATTTTGCCGGTCTATTTTTCTACTTCGTGTCGAAACTCTTTGAATTTCTCAAAAGTTTCCGACTTGTGTCTCATAAGATACACATAACCATAACGTGATGCATCATCCGTAAAGGTTATGAAGTATTCATATCCACCTCTAGCCTAGCTAGAAATGGGCCCACAAACGTCACTATGAACAAGGGCTAACAGTTCTGTGGCACGTGCACATTTACCGCTAAAAGGTGATTTAGGCATTTTGCCTAATAAACAAGATTCGCAGACTTCATATGAATTTGGATCAAATCCGTCCAAGTACCCACTCTTCGAAAGTGTGGATATACGTGTCTTGTTTATGTGTCCCATACGAAAATGCCACATATAAGTTTCATCTTTGTTACTTACTTCCAGCCTTTTGTTTGTTACATTATATGTTTGAGATTGATTTATATTCGAAATATAAAGACCATTATTTGCATCAGCTGTGCAAATTTCTATATCATTTTTATATATAAAACACCTAATGTTTCTAAATACAAAAGTATACCCGCATTGGGTTAACATAGATACAGAAATTATATTCCTAGTCAAACTAGGTACAAAATAACAGTTTATAAGTTCAAGTACATGCCCCGAGGGCAGTTCCAAAACATAAGTGCCCACGGCCAAAACGGAAACTCGAGTCTCATTTCCAACACGGAGGTCAATCTCTCATGAGGCTAGTCTCCTAATCCGCAAATTCTGCACATTAGTACATCTGTGAGTACCATAACCAGAATCAAAAATCCAATTTTTAAAACTAGAAGTAGACATGTTATTTCTATAACAAACATACTTGAAGCCGGTGCCTTGCCCGCTTTGATTTCCTTCATGTGTGCCTTGTACTCGCGGCAGTCACGCTTCCACTGACCCCGCTTCCCGCACTGCAAGCATACATCTTGGGATTTGTCCTTAGGTTTCCCAGAACCCTTTGACGATTTGGCCTTGCCCTTTTTCTTATGCTTCTTCTTCTTAACACCTCCAGTCGCCTTGGGCCAAGCCCTTGGAGTCTAAGATGTTGAAGCATAGTGCGCCTCACACTTCTTGCCCTTAAGGAGCTCCTTTTGTGCATCACGCAGAGTGGACATCACTTCTCCAAGAGTTTGGTCTTGGTTTAACATGTTGTAGTTCATGATGAACCCACTCCGAATTAAAATCCAATTTTAATTCCGCGTCTAAATCTAATTTCGTTTAATATATCGAATATATTATTTTATCGATTAATTCCGAATTAATCGTTCTCTCTCTTCAAATAATATTGTATCCCAGATAAAATATATCTCTAAATAATCCAAGATTAATTATGTTCGAATCATACGTCATCGGTGAATCTTCGGGAAGCGACCCAAGAGATCTCTGGATATGTTGGCAGTAAATCCAATCGTCGGACTATCCAAACACGTACGTACCTCGTACTACTTTTTTACCGATTTAGGAGACATGGTTGGCTTCTAGCAAAGCACTGTGCCTACCCAATTCTCCAGAAATATTCTTAATGGAATATACGATCTTTGTCAGGCGTAGTATACGTAGTATTGCGTATAGCGATCCAGTATCGGATGTCACATGCAAGGCATGGGACTGGAGTAGTGTCTGCCCCGTACGAAGAAGTATATATCGGATTACAAGCAACTAGTCTCTTTAAATCAGATAATCATGACCTTGTCATATTATCCCGATGGTTGTAACCATTTAGAGTACCAGTTTTGTATCCTTGCGTGATCATCATCTCCATATGACTGAAGTGATACTTCTTTCTTGACATCACACCCAATACACTAAGATTCTCAATAAACCCAGAAGAGGCGTACACAGAACCTGTTAAAGTCCTGGACGACCAAAACCAAAGCGTATTGATTGTCGAAAGTACTAGCAATGTAAGTCTCAGGTTAAGACCAAATACACCTACCCTGATGCGGATTCCCAGAGACACATAGTCATACTACCAATGGGATTCTGCGGGGTCTATCCAGAGAGAAGCTGTTTCCGTACCATCAGTAAACACAACCTCCCTTCAAACTTGCATAAGTATCAAATACTTAAATATATGAGAACTATGATGTTACGCTTCCAAAACACGCACAAGTGCAATACTAGTGTATTCCGCATTATCGATGTCCAGTCTCGATAATACTACGACTAGGGATATTTAATGATTAAACCTTTATGGATTGATATTGTCTCATATTTTATAATCCGGAACTAATCATAAGGACTTTTATCATTTCTATATTCAAGTAATCAAATTAAAAAAATGATAAAATGCAATTTCATTGCTACATAATTAATTTGTACAAAAACCACAATGTCTTTTACAAATAGTGACGCTATGGGTCATAATTGTCTAACAATTAACACATCCAAGTATCAAAATTTAAAAATCACCATGAGTTACATTAGAGTAATATTCGGTCATGATAGGGAAATTAGGAAATTTGATCCAATCAATTTTTCAACAATCCAATAATGCACAACTCCAAGTTATCATCATCTAACATCAACCAATAATTCAATTTTGAATTTTCATGCTCCAAGTAAAAATTCCTAATTAAAGTTTATGAACCCTAGTTTTCAAAATCATATTTATCAAGGCTCTAGATACCAATGTTTGTCTCTAAGACATGACATAAGATCCTAAACATGATTATATGTATGAAAATTACAAGAAAAGTGTGGGAATCACTTACATAGTAATTTGGAGAAATTTCGAATTAATTCTTTTGGATGAAGCTCCAAGCTTGTTGTTTATGTTGTTTGTTCCTTGGGTGAGTTTCCCTATCACCTAATTTGACTCCTCCAAGTGCTAGCTTTCTTGGAATTTTGAAGCAAAATTTCACTAAGGTGGAGAGAAGCATTCGGCCAAGCCTAGAGGAATAAGAGAGTGTGTGTTGTTTCCAAAACTTGCTATATGTGTGTTAAATGATAATTAATTAAATAAGCCAACTACTTCCATCAACAATAGACATTTGATGTAAGTAATGTGGTCCCACCATATTTTAAATTCAAAATTTGAGTTGGCTTACACAACATACAATTTGACTTGAGTCCACCAAAGTCAAAGATATTTTGTGTTCTCAAAACACAAAAAGACACACGCAAAGTCACGGACAATAATATCGGGATCGTTTAATTCCGATCAAATGAATTTACCGCCACGCTATAATTAAATCCAATTTAATTAAATAATTATGCCTCGCAAAATTATTACGATAGTCGCTTTTGAATTAATTCTAAATTAATTCGTACGCCCGAATTAAAATCTAAATTTCATTTCGTATTGAAATCAGATTTCAATTAATATATTCGTATATTATTTTAGCCACAAATAAATAAATTAAATAGAAAAATCCAATTTAACTATTAAATTTATTTTATGGATTAATTCTAAATTAATCGCGTTCTCTCTTCTATATTAAGTTAATCCCAGATTAATTCTTGTTGTAATTAATCCCAGATTAATTTTCTCTTTTATAATTAATCCCAGATTAATTCTATCTGAGTCAAATATTATTGGTGAATCTTTGGGAAGCGACCCAAAAGATTTCTGGATATGTTGGTATGTAAATACGGTTATCGGTCTATCTGAACACGTTCGTACCCCGTAACATGTTCTCACCGATTTACAGGACATGGTTGGCTTCTAACAAAGCACCGTGCCTACCCAATTCTCCAGAAATACTCACCGAGGAATATCATATGTATCAGGCGTAGTAATACTAATATTATGTAATGCGTAATACGATCCAGTATCAGATGTCACATGATAGGCCTAGGGCTGGCTCTGTGTCTGCCCCGTACGAAGCATTTATCGGATCTCTAGTAACTAATCTCTGTAATCGGGAAGTATGACCTAGTTATACTATCCTGATAGCTGCAGCTTTTAAGAGTACTAGTTTCGTATCATGTGTGACCATTATCTCCATAAGACTGAAGTGATACTCCCATCTTGACATCACATCTAATACACTACGATTCTCAGTAAACCCAATATAGGCGTACAAAGAACCTGTTAAAGATCCAGACGACCAATACTAAAGTAAACTGATTGTCGCAAGTAATAGCGACGTAAGTCTCAGGCTAAAGATCACATACACCTACCCTGATTCGGATTCTCGTAGACACATAGTCATACTACCAATGGGATTCCGAGTGGGTCTATCCAGAGTGAATTTTTCTCGGTCCAATGGCTAACAGAACCTCTTATTACACTTCCATAAGTATCCAATACCTAAATATATAAGAACTATGTTGTTAAGCTTCCATAACGCGCACACGTGTAATACTAGTCTATTCTGCATTATTAATGTCCAGTCTCGATAATACTTCGACTAGTGATATTTAATTATTAAACTGTTCGTGTATTAATACTGTCTCATATCTTATTAATCCGATTTAACCATATGGACTTTTATCATTAATATATATCCAAGTAATCTAATTACAATAATGATAAAATAACAATTTTCTTTTGTCACATAGTTAATTTGTACAAAAACACAATGTTCTTTACATATAGTGATGCTATGGGTCATAATTGTCCAACAGAGTTAAGGCTTGGCTACATTCACTACCAGCAGGTTCCATCACAACTTGGAACACTCTAGCCACCAAATTCCTTGCAAAGTACTTTCCACCAGCCAGAACTGCAAAGCTGAGGAATTACATCACATCCTTGGGCAACATGACTCAGAGTCCCTCTGCGAAGCTTGGGAAAGGTACAAGGATTTACTCAGAAACTTGTCCTCACCATAAGATTGCAAAGTGGCTACAAGTCCAAACCTTCTATAATGTATTTTCTGGAATAATGAGAACCACAATTGATGCTGCTGCTGGAGGACCTTTAATGGCAAAATGAGAAGATCATGCCTGGGATTTAATTGAAGAAATGGCCAACAAAAATTCTTTGTGGCCAACAGAAATGAGCATGATCCAATGAATCGAAATCTATGAAGTTGGAGCCAACACAGCAGTGAATGCCAAGTTGGATCAGATATGCAAATTCATGGAAACGTTTAGCACGCAAAGCAATATTGGATCCATAAGTTCACCATATGGAGGAGCACCAGAATCAGAATCATTCAAAAGACATGATGAAATGGTGATATATGTCAACAATTTCAACAGACAGGGAAACAATCCATATTCCAACACCTACAACCCAGGTTGGAGGAATCACTTCAATTTCGTTATGGAGCAATAATTCAGGGCAAAGGAAACAATCCACCACCCAGATTCCAAAAGCAGGAATAAAGGCCAGGAGCATGAAAAAGAACTAGGCATAGCGGAAGTACTAGCTCAGTTAAAAAAATATGATGCTAGTTTCAAAGTCAATCAGCTTCTTTAAAGGCACTGGAAAATCAAATTGGACAACTGGCCAATGCTCAGAGTTACAGCCCACCAGGTAACATTCTAACAATACAGAACCAAATCCAAGAAAACGAGGGAAGGAGCAATGTCAAGACATTACTTTGAAAAGCAGCGAAGCAGTTCCACAGATGGAGGAAAAATAAGCAAAGAAAAAGATCGAGAAAGACTCACTCCACCTCCATCTTTTCCACAGAGATTCCATAAAAGTAAATTGGACAAGCAGTTGCTCGATTCTTGGAGGTCTTCAAAAAGCTGCATATCAATATTCCATTTTGCAGAAGCGTTGGAAGAAATGCCAAGCTATGTCAAATTCATGAAAGATATTCTTTCATGAAAGCGGAGATGGGAGATTACGAGACAGTAGCATTAACAGAAGAGTGCATCGCCATTATTCAGAGGAAACTGTTGGTTTCTATAATTAGTCCCAAAGAAAGATTAAGCCATAGAAATACAAATAACATACATGCAAAGCTTGAAGGATGGCGGAAACATACTTACAAAGCTTTGTGACGAAAATGGTGAAGAGGATCCTTGAGCCTCCAAGGTGGGTGATATGCGGCCAAGAACAAGAATGATAGAAGTTGCAAATCTTGGGGCTGTTTTCGACCAAGAACAACAGTGTGAGAAGCCTCAAATCTTCTAGTACTCCAAGCTCCAATGCGTTTCCCTATCACCTCCTTTGATCCCTTGTTGTGCTAGCAAAAATGGAGAAAACAATTTTCTGCCATTGATGAAGCTCACGGCTTGCGTGAAGAAGAAGGAGAGGGAGAGTGTTATGTCTTTTATTTTTTTTTGTTCTCGATGTTTTTCAAAAACCGTGTAAGACCAAATGAAAAATAAAAGAATATGTATCAAATACCAAAATGAATTTTTAATCAAAAACCCTTCAAAAACCGTGAAAGGTTTTCCCTCCAAAATAAAATTCATCATTTGCCATCATTACCTTACTTTGAGATTAGAGACAATGTATCATCCTTAAAGGTGACTAGATACATCCATCATCTATTCGTATCAAGTAATGAGATATCGCGATGCGATTTGCGGATACCACTCGATTCAAAATACGAATGTGTCCGCAAACACTTTCGGGCTCGGTTTCGCTAATTCCGAATTAACGAATTTCCGTCGCGACGTGAATTAAATAATTACGCCTTGCGGAATTACTATTCAGTTCGCTAATGAATTAATTCTAAATTAATTCGTTTGCCCGAATTAAAATCCGATTTTAATTCCGCGTCGAAATCTAATTTCGTTTAATAATATATCGAATATATTATTTTATCGATTAATTCCAAATTAATCGATCTCTCTCTCTCTCCTAATAAGGCATTTTATCCAAGATAAAGTTTCTCCGTAATTAATCCAAGATTAATAAAGTTCGAATCAAACATCATAGGTGAATCTTCAGGAAGCGACCCAAGAGATCTCCGGATATGTTGGCAGTAAATACGGTCGTTGGATAATCCAAACACGTACGTACCTCGTACTACGTTTTTACCGATTTACAAGACAAGGTTGGCTTCTAGCAAAGCGCCATGCCTACCCAATTCTCCAGAATATATTCTTACTGGAATATTAGATCTTTATCAAGCGTAGTATACCGCAGTATCGCGTATATCGATCCAGTATCGGACGATCACATGTTAGGCCTGGGGCTGGAAATGTGTCTGCCCCGTACGAAACATATATCGGATATCAAACAACTAGTCTCTTTAAATCGGACAATCCTGACCTGGTCATATTGTCCCGACGGTTGCAACCTTTATAGAGTACTAGTTCTGTATCCTGCGTGATCATCATCTCCATATGTCTGAAGTGATACTTCCATCTTGACATCACATCCAGTACACTACGATTCTCGATAAACCCAGAAGAGGCGTACACAGAACCGGTTAAAGCCCCGAACCACCACAACCAAAGTTTACCGATTGTCGCAAGTACTAGCGATGCAAGTCTCAGGTTAAGACCATATACACCTACCCTGATGCGGCCTCCCATAGACACGCAGACATACTACCAATGGGATTCCGCGGGGTCTGTCCAGAGCGAAGCTGTTTTCCGTACTATCGGTAAAACACAACCTCCTATCGCACTTGCATAAGTATCCAATACTTAAATATATGAGAACTATGCCGTTGTGCCATCACAACTCGCACAAGTGCAATACTAGTCTATTCCGCATTATCGATGTCCGATCTCGATAATACTCCGACTAGGGATATTTAATGATTAAACCTTTTATATTGATACTGTCTCATATCATCTCAATACGGAACTAATCATATGGACTTTTGCCATTAATATATTAAAGTAAATAATTTTACAAAACGGCAAAAGGGCAATTTCATTATCACATAGTTAATTTTGTACAATAATACCATATCATTTACAAAACAGTGACGCTATGGGTCATAATGTCTAACAATCTCCCACTTGGCCTATAGCCAGTCACTCAAGCATCTAATACCTGAACTATGTATATGTCGTTCAAACACTTGCTGAAGAACAGCCTTCGTCAGCGGATCTGCAATGTTGTCATCCGATGCGACCTTCTCGACTTTTACATCGCCACGATGTATAATCTCCCGAATCAGATGGTAACGCCGAAGAACATGCTTGGATCGTTGATGAGACCTTGGTTCCTTAGCTTGTGCTATAGCCCCGTTATTGTCACAATACAATGGCACGGGCTCAGCAGCTAACGGAACTACTCCTAATCCGATTAGGAATTTTCGGATCCAAACTGCCTCCTTTGCTGCTTCTGATGCAGCAATATACTCCGCTTCAGTTGTTGAATCGGCAACAGTATCTTGCTTGGAAGATTTCCAGCTCACTGCTCCGTTATTCAAACAAAAAATGTACCCGGATTGCGACTTGAAGTCGTCCTTGTCGGTTTGGAAACTTGCATCGGTGTACCCAGACACCTCAAGTTCTCCACCTCCATAAATTAAGAAAGCATCCTTGGTTCGTCTAAGATACTTAAGGATATTCTTAACAGCCATCCAGTGACCTTCACCTGGATCGGCCTGATAGCGACTGCACATGCTCAAAGCATATGACACATCAGGTCGCGTACATATCATGGCATACATGATCGATCCGACTGCCGAGGCGAACGGTATCCGACTCATGTTATCTCTCTCTTCTTTAGTCTTAGGACACATGTCCTTAGACAGAAGGATACCACGTGACATTGGCATCAATCCCTTCTTGGATTGATCCATGTTGAATCGCTTCAACACTTTGTCAATTATGTACTCTGGGAGAGTCCAAGCAGCTTTCTAGATCTATCCCGGTAGATCTTTTTCCCAGAATAAAGGCTGCTTCTCCCAGATCTTTCATGGAGAATTTTAATGAAAGCCAAGCTTTCACCGACGTTAGCATGGGAATGTCATTGCCTATAAGCAATACGTCGTCGACATAAAGGACAATAAAAGTCAGTGCTCTCCCACTAACCTTCTTGTATACACAAGGGTCATCATCGTTTTGTACGAAATCATATTCTTTTATGATCTCATCAAAACGCTGATTCCATGACCGTGATGCTTGCTTCAATCCATAAATGGATCGATTTAACTTACAAACCTTGTTTGCAAGTCTAGGTACGATAAAACCGTCAGGTTGTTGCATATAAACATCCTCCAAAAGGTTTCCGTTAAGGAAAGCGGTTTTAACGTCCATCTGCCATATCTCGTAATCGAAATATGCAGCTATTGCAAGCATTATCCGAATGGATTTAATCATGGCAACGGGTGAGAAAGTTTCGTCATAATCAATACCATATTGTTGACGATACCCCTTTGCTACAAGCCTAGCTTTGTACGTTTGTACGTTGCCATCCATGTCGGTCTTCTTCTTGAAGATCCATCTGCATCCAATAGGCTTTACGCCTTCTGGTGCATCAACCAGTGTCCAAACTTGGTTGGCATACATGGAATCCATCTCGGACTTCATGGCATCTTGCCATAAAGCGGAATCAATATTCTGTATTGCTTCCTCATACGTAGTCGGTTCATTATCCTCAATAAGATTAATATCTACATGAGGCGAGATCAGGAACCCATACCTCTCAGGTACCTTCCTGACTCTCTCCGACCTACGCGGTCCTTGTGTATCTGAAGATTGTGGTACAGACTCATCCTGGATGGTCTGTTTATGTTCCGTCGTTGATTCATTGCCAGGAACAGTATCACTACGATTTTCATCGAGCTCCATTTTCCTCCCACTTACCACTGCATCTAGGAATTCCTTCTCAAGGAAAAATGCATGTAGAGCAACAAACACTTTGTTCTCTTGTGGGTGATAGAAGTAATATCCTTTGGTTTCCTTAGGATATCCCACGAAAAGGCATTTATCTGATTTGGGTTCTAGTTTGGTACCTTCCAAACGTCTAACATGCCCAGCATCCCCAAATCTTCAGGAAAGAGAAACCTGGTTTCCTTCCTGTCCATTTCTCATATGGAGTCTGTTCAACAGACTTTGACGGAACCTTATTCAAAATAAGTACCGCACTGGTTAATGCGTATCCCCAGAAGGATATTGGTAGCTCAGTCTGACTCATCATCGACCTTACCATGTCTAACAAGGTACGGTTTCTCCGTTCAGACACACCGTTTAATTGCGGTGTTCCAGGAGGAGTCCACTGTGAAAGAATACCATTTTCTTTCAAGTAATCTTGAAACTCATAACTTAAGTATTCGCCACCACGGTCCGACCGCAATGTCTTGATACTCTTGCCTGTTTGTTTTTCTACTTCGTGTCGAAACTCTTTGAATTTCTCAAAAGTTTCCGACTTGTGTCTCATTAGATACACATAACCATAACGAGATGCATCATCCGTAAAGGTTACGAAGTAATGATATCCACCTCTAGCCTGGCTAGACATGGGCCCACATACGTCACTATGAACGAGGGCTAACAGTTCTGTGGCACGTTCACATTTACCACTAAAAGGTGTTTTAGGCATTTTGCCTAAAAGACAAGATTTGCAGACATCATATGAATTAAGATCAAATCCGTCCAAGTACCCACTCTTCGAAAGTGTGGATATGCGAGTCTTGTTTATGTGTCCTAGAAGACAATGCCACATGTAAGCTTCATCTTTTAGATTACTCTTTTTGAGCCTTTTGCTTGTTATTTTATGTTTAGGAGATTCATTTATATTCAAAATATAAAGCCATTATTTGCTACAGCAGTGCAAATTTCTGCATCATTTTTATATAAATAACACCCAGTGTTTCTAAATACAAAAGTGTACCCATGCTGGGTTAACAAAGATACAGATATGATATTCCTAGTCAAACTAGGTATATAATAACAGTTCAAAAGTTTAAGCATATGCCCCGAGGGCAATTCCAAAACAAAAGTCCCTACAGCCAAAACAGCAACTGGAGTTCCGTTTCCGACTCGTAGATCAATCTCCCCTGAAGCCAGCATCCTGCTATCCTGCAGATCCTGCAAATCAGTACAAATATGAGCAGCACAACCAGAATCAAAAATCCAATTTTTAAAACTAGAAGTAGTCATATTTATCTCAATAACAAACATACCAGAGGCTAGTGCCTTGCCTGCCTTGATATCTCCTTGTGTCCCTTGCCCATTCGGCAGTCACGTTTCCAGTGACCCTTCTTGCCGCAGTTGAGGCAGACATCTTGAGACTTGTCCCTTGGCTTCCCAGAAGCTTTTGTCAACTTGCCTTTACCCTTTTTCTTATGTTTCTTCTTCCTCACCCCTCCAGTAGCTTTGGGCCCAGCCTTTGGCCTCTGAGAGGTCGATGTAAAGTGCGCCTCGCGCTTGCCCCCTTTTTGGAGTTCTTTTTCAGACTCCTTCAAAATGGATAACAGCTCTCCAAGAGTGTCATCCGTATCCATCAACTTATAGTTGATTATGATTTGTCTCCAAGTATCAGGAAGTGACTGTAAGATCAAATCTATGGTCAGCTCAGCCTCCAAGACTATTCCCATATTGGCCAACTCATCAATATCGGCGATCATTTGAGCCCCGTGGGCCTCAACTGATGCGCCTTCAGTCATTCGGGCGCGGAAGAGTTTCTTCACCAACTTGTACCTTTCCATCCGCTTGTTGGAGCGGTGGAGATCTCGAAGTCTAGCCATCATACTATAAGGATCCAAGTCCCTATTCTGGCGACGAAAGTGCTGAGTCATCGAAGCTAACATAATAGCCTGAGCTGTGTCACAATCATTGCTGTGAGTTTTCCATAACTCCAGCTCAAGTGGGTCAGTGGGCTTAGGCGGGAGAGGTGTTTGTATAGTGTACAGCATCCTCTCAGCCCCAAGGACTATCCTCAGGTTCATTTCCCAATCAGCGAAGTTTGTCCCCTTAAAGACATTGTCACCCATGATGATGTCTCGGACATTTACCTTGCTAGCCATCTCAACTACGATAGTCCAACTATCTAGTTAACGATAAAATGGGTACAGTCAAACTGTTACAAGAAAAAATAACAATGAATTAGTCCAACTAATTTTAATTAATTAACGAAATATTTTGAAAGACGCGTAAGGCTAAGTATCTGAATGAAATTGCAAATCAATACTAGCCTCCCACTATTTTTTATCAAGTCTCTAACCCTCTGTTTAGAACTCGGGAAATCCTATTTCCTAGTGGGCTAGGATCCCGTTAAATAACACACAATCTTGACTTTGGCCAACAATTGTATGCTATTTAACTAGGTAGATCTCAAAGATCAATTGGATCCAATCCAATTCCTAGATCCGGTTAGGTGGACATCCAAGTCCAAAACATATGTATATATACTTATGCCAATGTATCTAATACATTTCCTAACCATATCCTCTGAACCATCTAGGCCTTGGCTTTGGCACAACAAACCTAATGATTCCGGTTAAGCGGGACCCATTGACAAGGAAAGTTTCGTAATCAATGTCATTGGACAAGAAGCGATCTTGACTTTGGCCAACAAATCACAACTTGGACAAGACACCGATGTGGAACAAAACTCTCATGATTCAAGTACATCCTCAATTGACAAAGGTCTTGACTTTGGCCAACAAACCAATGCCAATTTTGGATCTTGAACAAGAATCATTCAATGGAAGGATAATTGCTTAATATAAATTGAGGGATTTATGCGTAATTGGCAACCAATTTATTATCTTTGTTAGGTCTCATCATCATACACCCTTAAGCATGCTTCTAAAACATCATAAAGTGCATAAAATAAATTAATAGTGATATACGGATGGATATGTAAAACAATTTGTTCCTAGAACAAATCACTCTCTTTCCACTCCCCGCTAGTAATATTCTACTTCTACCCAATTACATAATACAATAAGAGAAACCTCATTTACATTGAGGGGAATTAGGTGAGAAGAGAATACAAAGAGATAAAAGAGATAAGGCTGGACACGCAGGTCCAATTTATAAATTCTAAATTTACAATAATTTCTAAAATTACCCTTTCCCTTCTAATATCCATCCGCTATACACTATTCATTCATCACATACATGTATATTCATTCAAGACATGCTATACAAACAATAATCCAATTAATTAGTCTTTGTTTAAGTGATCATCCAATGTTCAATCAACGGTTTGATTTTGCGCGAGTCCAACTCGTTTGAGAATAAGTACATAAGGTACGAATTCATGAATTATATCGAACTACCCGTTAAATCCAATTTAAGTCGCATTCAATATTAATTCAATTTATTTAATTCCAAATTAAATGTTTACACTTTTAATGTGCTTTTAAAGATTAGATTCTAAATCTTATCAAATTGGGTCTCCAAGCCCAACTAACATCCAATGTGTGTTTAATTAAAGACCGATGGGCTTTCAATTGATTTATAAAGGCTTGGTCTTTGGTCAATGTGGGTCAAACCCAATACCAAGCCCAAATAAGGAATCACCCTTAAGTGCCATAAAATCAATTTCAAGCCCATAAGGCCCAATTAAACATAAAAGTCCACTAATCAAATTTTAATATTCCAAATTTTAAAATTCAATTGATTAAAGTGTAATTGTATGATTAATTCATTAAACCAAATATTTCAAAAAACACCAATTTAATTTATTAATCATCAATTGTTCAAAACACTTGTCTAACATTTATTTGAACAAAAAATCAAGTCCTTTAACATGTCATGTTGTATTCGGCCAAGAGAGATTTTTGCGGTTCGATTTGTTTTCAATCCAATTGAATCACTAATCTATTATCCGTATTGATTTTAAGTCATCTAATGAACTTGAAAGCAAAAATTCAATAAAGTGAAAAGACCTCCATTTTCGGTCAAGCATCAATTTTAGGGAAAAAATCATCCAATGCATTTTTCTCAAAATTGATGATGTATTACATCAAATATCATACATTTAATCATGCTTAAGTCATCTAATAAACTTGTGCATGAAAAATTCCAAATCAATAAAATGACCTACACATTCGGCCAAGGCATCAATTTTGGGGAAAAAATATCCAAACATTTTTCTCAAAATTGATCATGTATTTATCATATATTATACATGTAATCATGCTTAAGTCATCAAATAAGCTTGTGCATGAAAAATTTCAAACCAATGGAAGCACCTCCATATTCGGCCAAGGCATCAATTTTGGGGAAAAAATATCCAATACATTTTTCTCAAAATTGATCATGTAATACATCAAATAACAAACATTTAAGCACACTCAAATCATCCAATGAACTTGTGCATGCAAAATTCCAAATCAATGGAAGCACCTCCACATTCGGCCAAGACAACCACTTTGGGGAAAAAATCATCCAATGCATTTTTCTTAAAATTGATCATGTAATATATCATATAACATACATATAAGCATACTTTAGCATCCAATTTCACAAGAACATGCTTCAATCATTTTCCCCAAATTAACCCTAATGTATTTCATGCTTAAACAAGGCTCAATGATACCATTGTTGGTTTCTATAATTAGTCCCAAAGAAAGATTAAGCCATAGAAATACAAATAACATACATGCAAAGCTTGAAGGATGGCGGGGAAACATACTTACAAAGCTTTGTGACGAAAATGGTGAAGAGGATCCTTGAGCCTCTAAGGTGGGTGATATGCGGCCAAGAACAAGAATGATAGAAGTTGCAAATCTTGGGGCTGTTTTCGGCCAAGAACAACAGTGTGAGAAGCCTCAATCTTCTAGTACTCCAAGCTCCAAATGCGTTTCCCTATCACCTCCTTTGATCCCTTGTTGTGCTAGCAAAAATGGAGAAAACAATTTTCTGCCATGGATGAAGCTCACGGCTTGCGTGAAGAAGAAGGAGAGGAGAGAGTGTTATGTCTTTTATTTTTTTTTGTTCTCGATTTTTTTCAAAAACCGTGTAAAACCAAATGAAAAATAAAAGAATATGATATCAAATACCAAAATGAATTTTTAATCCAAAAACCGTTCAAAAACCGTGAAAGGTTTTCCCTCCAAAATAAAATTCATCATTTGCCATCATTACCTTACTTTGAGATTAGAGACAATGTATCATCCCTTAAAGGTGACTAGATACATCCATCATCTATTCGTATCAAGTAATGAGATATCGCGATGCGATTTGCGGATACCACTCGATTCAAAATACGAATGTGTCCGCAAACACTTTCGGGCTCGGTTTCGCTAATTCCGAATTAACGAATTTCCGTCGCAACGTGAATTAAATAATTACGCCTTGCGGAATTACTATTCAGTTCGCTAATGAATTAATTCTAAATTAATTCGTTTGCCCGAATTAAAATCCGATTTTAATTCCGCGTCGAAATCTAATTTCGTTTAATAATATATCGAATATATTATTTTATCGATTAATTCCAAATTAATCGATCTCTCTCTCTCTCCTAATAAGGCATTTTATCCAAGATAAAGTTTCTCCGTAATTAATCCAAGATTAATAAAGTTCGAATCAAACATCATAGGTGAATCTTCAGGAAGCGACCCAAGATATCTCCGGATATGTTGGCAGTAAATACGGTCGTTGGATAATCCAAACACGTACGTACCTCGTACTACGTTTTTACCGATTTACAAGACAAGGTTGGCTTCTGGCAAAGCGCCATGCCTACCCAATTCTCCAGAAATATTCTTACTGGAATATTAGATCTTTATCAAGCGTAGTATACCGCAGTATCGCGTATATCGATCCAGTATCGGACGATCACATGTTAGGCCTGGGGTTGGAAATGTGTCTGCCCCGTACGAAACATATATCGGATATCAAACAACTAGTCTCTTTAAATTGGACAATCCTGACCTGGTCATATTGTCCCGACGGTTGCAACCTTTTATAGAGTACTAGTTCTGTATCCTGCGTGATCATCATCTCCATATGTCTGAAGTGATACTTCCATCTTGACATCACATCTAGTACACTACGATTCTCGATAAACCCAGAAGAGGCGTACACAGAACCGGTTAAAGCCCCGAACCACCTCAACCAAAGTTTACTGATTGTCGCAAGCACTAGCGATGCAAGTCTCAGGTTAAGACCATATACACCTACCCTGATGCGGCCTCCCATAGACACGCAGACATACTACCAATGGGATTCCGCGGGGTCTGTCCAGAACGAAGCTATTTTCCGTACTATCGGTAAAACACAACCTCCTATCGCACTTGCATAAGTATCCAATACTTAAATATATGAGAACTATGCCGTTGTGCCATCACAACTCGCACAAATGCAATACTAGTCTATTCCGCATTATCGATGTCTGATCTCGATAATACTCCGACTAGGGATATTTAATGATTAAACCTATTATATTGATACTGTCTCATATCATCTCAATACGGAACTAATCATATGGACTTTTGCCATTAATTTATTAAAGTAAATAATTTTACAAAACGGCAAAAGGGCAATTTCATTATCACATAGTTAATTTTGTACAATAATACCTTATCATTTACAAAACAGTGACGCTATGGGTCATAATGTCTAACAGAAACTTCCCTCAAAGTTGAAAGATCCTGGCAATTCACTGTCGCATGCACCATTGGAGAACATTACATTGGTAAAGCTTTATGTTATTTAGGTGCTAGTGTTAATTTGATGCCTTTTTCAATTTACAGGAAACTGCAGATTGGAGAAGCAATGCCCACCTCAGTCTCTCTGCAACTTGCTGATATAACACTCGCATTTCCGAGAGGAGTAGTTGAAGATATGCTGGTCAAAGATGACAAACTCATTCTCCCAGTATATTTCATTGTCCTTACCATGGAAGAAGACAAAGATGTTCTTATCATCCTTGGGAGATCATTCTTGGCTACAGGTCGAACTGTTATTGATGTACAAAAATGAGAACTAACCATGAAAGTGCAGGACCAAGAAGTTACCTTTAATGTTCTCAAAGCCATGAAATTCCCGAGAGATGAAAAAGAGGAGGAATGTTTCAAAATTGATGTTGTAGATGGTATCATCCAGGATACTGATGCAATGCCACCTCCCATGGATAATCTTGAAGCCTGCATCACCAACATGACTGACAGCGACCTAGATGTTGAAATTCTGGAATGCATCAACTATCTTGACAAACCATTTCACTTCAAATCGACACCACAGGTGAAAAGTCTAGAACTACCAAATAAAGAGTGAATCAAGCCCTCAATTGAAGAACCACCACAGCTGGAGCTAAAGCTACTTCCGAGCCATCTCAGGTATGTATTCTTAGGAAATTCTTCTGAATTACCTGTGATTATTTCTTCGTCGCTAACATTGGAGCAGGAAGAAAAATTGCTGAGAGTGTTACGAGAACACAAGAAAGCCATTGGCTGGACTATAGCATACATTCGAGGCATTAGTCCATCATTTTGCATTCACAAGATTCTCATGAACGACGAGTACAAACCCACAGTGGAGCATCAATGGAGACTAAATCCAATAATGAATGAGGTCGTGAAGAAAAAATTTATCAAATGGTTGGATGTCGGCATCATCTACCCCATCTCTGATAGCATGTGGGTGAGTCCTATGTAGTGTGTGTCAAAGAAAACATGAATTATTAAAGTCACAAATGAAAAGAACGAGTTGATTCCAACAAGAATAGTGACTGGATGGAGAGTATGCATGGACTACAGGAAGCTGAACAAATCAAAAAGGAAATATCATTTTCCACTGCCATTCATTGACCAGATGCTAGACAAATTAGCGGGACATGAGTTCTATTGTTTTATGGACGGATACTCGAGGTACAATCAGATTTCCATCGCCACAGAAGATCATGAGAAGACCACTTTTACATGTCCGTATGACACTTTTGCTTTCCGTAGGATGCCATTTGGACTATGTAATGCTCCTGCCACATTTCAACGTTTCATGATGGCCATCGTCTCATATATGGTGGAACAAAGTATGGAGGTTTTCATGGATGATTTCTCTGTGTTTGGAACAAAGTATGGTGAACCTGACCATTCGTGCGATACCAGAGCCTGACGACTTATATGATTCAGAGGCATAATACTTGATATAAATCATGTTAAAGCAAGTACGTGCTCATAAAATGGCATTTAGGACATTTCGAAGATTCCTTAAAATTTTGACCCGGAACTTAGTTTACGTTTTACCTCGAATAGCTTTTAGTAATCGGACCATAACTTTTTCATATGATCTCTGATTTTTTGAATTTTATATCATCGGAAAGCTTATACCGAGAGCTACGACTTTCACGTTGAATATTTTTCCAAATTCGAACCAGAATCAGGTCAAAAATTATAAATTCCATGACTGCTACAGTAATTTCCGGGATTAGTCTAAAAAAAAGGATAAGGTGGCAGAATCATGACCACTCATTCCATCATAAAATCAGCCCCTATTTGTCTATAAAAAGCATACTATTCACTCATCTTCTTTGAAGCAAAAAATGTAGGTTGTGATTTCTAAAGGAGCAAAAATTTTCTTCATTCTCATAGAAGATAAATGATGAAGGGGATGAGTTCTTGAGATCATTTTGGTCAAGTAAGCTTCTAAATCCCTTTCCTTCCTTTATTTATCAGTTTTGGACAAAAAAACATTAGAGCCCCAATTCGCACCTTAGAAACCTTAGAAGTTAGGATTGCTTAATTGACTTTGATTAAGTTTTTTACAAGTATTTTGAGAGTAGTATGATAGTGTAAACATGTAATGAGGTTCATATGTTAATGAATATGTTGAGGAAATTATGCTTTGTGAATTGATGATTCTTGAAGATGGTTTATGTTGGATTGATGTGATGAAAGGAGTTGTATTATTGATGTGTTTAAATTCAAGGGAACTGTGGCGGAATTAAGTGGATTAAATATAGCAATGAGTTTGTGAGAATAGGCAGTGATTTCAATTCCAGTGCAATCTGGACAGATTCTCATACATTGTTTATAACTTGTGTTTTAGGTCTCCAATCAATAAACCGTAAAATTCTACCGAAACTAGACTCATTAAGGATTAACCTATTAAAATTTCAGAATTTTTCGATATTGGATGAATTTATGGAAAATTACGAAAATGGGCTGCCCTGTTTTAGGATCTGATTCTGTTAAATTATGAACAACGCCTAGATAATCGGTTATAACTTGAGTTTTAGGAAACAAAATTAAGATCCTTAAAAACTCACTTAAACGAGACACATAATAGAGTAAAATATCCATAAATCATGATTTTTGGACTTAAGATGAGACCGGAACGAATTTTTAAAGTCAGGTAATTTGCTGCCCCTCTGCCCAGTTTTTCCAATTGTGTAGCCATTGAACTTCAGTCCATAACTTGATTTCTAGGAATCAAAATCACGAACTGTAATATCCAACAACAAATAGACACATAATCGAGTATTATAATAATATTTCAACCCCAAATTCAATCCCGATTAAGCGCACCCAATTTTCAAAATCAATGTTGGTGCACTGAAATTTCTAGAAAGAGGGCATAATATGGAGTTTTATCAAGTAGCTTTTGATATCCTCGAACGAGCGTAGTAAAAATTATTAGACCACTCTAAAATGTTAGTAACATAGCGCAGATGAGTTATCATGAATAATGAATAAATTGTATTAAGTAAGGATATAAATTCGCAACCTTGGTACTAACGAATTTGCTAATTCTAGATTATCACCGGGAGATGCGGTTCCGCCACTAAACATCAGACTTACTTTTCAGTATATAGGGCGTTAGCCGAATTTACTTTCAAATATATTTTGATAAAGAATGTTTTGAGAAATGATTTAGAAAGTAATGATTTCAGAAGCATGATTTATATTTTTGAGGCATGGGGGAAAAACCCACCTCAGTATATAACTTGACTCAGACATGGATTTGACGGATTCAGATATCGCGTGCACACGCAGTTCAGGACTATGGATGACAGATGCCTCTAGATCCTAGTTTCAGAGCTTGAGGATAGTATAGATTCGCACCTCCGGTTATAGTTCAGTGGCTTGGGGGATGGCTAAACGTAACGCCCCAAGACCACTAGTTTAAGGGACATGAGTGGCATGCAATGGGGGACGGCGATACGTAACGCCCCAATGTCATGGATTTGCACTTCTGGCTCTAGTTAGGCGTATGGGGGGACGGCAATACGTAACACCCTCATGTGTCAAGTTTTACAGAGAAATATACTAGATTTTTAGAAAATAGTTTCAGAGAATAGATTACAGATACATATTTCAGAAACAGTTTTCTAGAAATGAATGTTTTCAGAACATAAATTTTATCAGAGATTTTAAGAAAAGATTTTCACAAAGGTTTTCAGATCATAATTGCTTTCAGAAAGACAAGTTTATAGATAAGATTCGATTTTATTTCTAAAACACGAGTTTCTTAAAGTATTCCAGTTTTCATTATTAAAAAAAATATTGTCCACTCACTTAGATCTTTCAAACGATCTAACCCCCCACTCCCAGTGTTTTATTTTGCAGACACTTAGAGGAATAGCTCGAGAGGATGGATATTGATGGCAGTCACTAGGGAGTTGGTCCACCAAGTCAAGTCAGGGATAAAGTCCAGTTCGGTCAGAGTCAGAGAATGTTAAGTAACATATATGTTATACAGTAAATTTCACATGTATATTGCATTATAAAAGTTATTGTCAGTATTGAAATGTGTATTTAAACAGAGTACTTAGTATTAAGAATATTATGCATACATGGTTGATGAGTTGGGATATGGTCCCATGCATGTGTTTATAAATATGTGAGATAAGAATAGCAGTTATCAAAATTCAGAGGCTTATGGGGATAGTACGGTCTATTCCAAGCCGGTAGCATCTCCCGGATTGGGGATGTTACATTGCCCAAGAAAAATAATTATCAAAAATTATTTCAAAGTGACAATACGCGAAAACGGTGAAAAACGGCATTACCGGGTAGCAGCTACCCAAACAATGAACTGGTCACTGTTCGGGCAGTCCACGAACTGTCCAAAAATGTTTGGGGCTGACATGGGTAGTCTTCATGTGAATTGGTCAGTCGGTTCGGCCGAAAACGTGTTTTATGCTATTTTACGAAAAAAATGTTTTCGTAAAAGTTTCGAGGTGTTTTTATATTATTTATGTCGTTATTTGATATCGAATAATGACATAAATATTTATGTCCCCATGTGCATTGGTCAGTCGATTCGGCCGGAAACGTGTTTTATGCTATTTTACGGAAAAAAAAATTTCGTAAAAGTTTCGAGGTGTTTCTATATTATTTATGTCGTTATTTGATATCGAATAATGACATAAATATTTATGTCCCCATGTGCATTGGTCAGTCGATTCGGCCGGAAACGTGTTTTATGCTATTTTACGGAAAAATATTTTCGTAAAAGTTTCGAGGTGTTTCTATATTATTTATGTCGTTATTTGATATCGAATAAATATGTTTAAGTGAAATATGAATGAATTATTAATATTGGATATTAAATAATTAATTCGGAAATTTAAAAATTTTAAACTACGATTTCGCCCGACTTGTGCTTCTTTCACTGCGCCCCCTAATGATGATAAAACCCCAAGAAAATCGTATCAGAGCGAGTCTGATTCTGTACCCATGATATGATTAGCCCTTTAAATTTGATATTTAATTTAATGTTTACTTTTTACATGCATGTATTTATTTAATTTGATTAAATAAAGTGAATTACATCTTTTAGGAAAATCATCGTTAAATAAGGTTTTATAAAGTGACTAGTATTAGGAATACTTATTTCTTCGTCCGCCTTGTCAATACGGATGTGAATGTTTTCAAGATGTTATAGTTGTATCGTACCAACTATGTGCAGTTATGGTTGATGGTAGTTCATTTGCACCGGTAGAACTTATATGATAAGAGATAAATTCAAGTGAAAGTGGAAATCTTGAACGTGCCAAAGCTGTCAGAACTACATCGGTAGCTTGAGTTTGTCATTGATAAGTGAAGCCTTGATACGCCTCCTGTGAACATGCCAAAGCTGTCACAACAAGAAACGGTCAGGATAAAATCAGGAGTCATAACGAGTGTGAATGACAATGAGTTGTCTACCCGTGAATATACGTAAGCGAGAACGTGCCAAAGCTATGAGTCGAAATATATTCATGGGGTCCACTTCCCATTATGGAATTCGAGTTAATTAATGAATTCTCATTTTCCATTGGTGATTATGGTATTACGTAAAGTAGTGGGAGGCACTGCTAGGTTAAAAATCCATAACTAAGACAGTGTGTAATATTATGAAAATTGTCGCTTATGCGTTTTCCTTATTCTATTATTTAGATAGAATTAAACTTTTATCCACTGCATGCATATTTTATAGGTTTTCTGACTTCACTTATGGTTGTAGATTTCTAGAATAGGTTTTAGATTAGAATAGACTATGATATAATCATTCTAGAGAGAATAGTTTCTTATGCAGTAAAGATTGACATAAATTGGTTCATGTCTCGAGATTCTTCACTGGTATAAAGAAAACCACATTAGGTATTTGTTTATCAAATAATGACGTTTCTTGACTTTAATGAAATTTAGAGGTCACGTGTCCGACACTATTTGCTTTTCAATTATTTACAATTGTTGTAAATAGTTGAAAGTAAAATAATAAAGCTAAAGAAAGACGATGCGTATAGTTGTGTGTAGCAAATATCGATTTTCATAATACGATAACCATAGGTATTGGATATCAGATCTTCCTTCTAGTTATTTAAAATATTATTGAATGATTATTTTGATATTTGAAATCAGAACTTGCGGCTATTTGATAGTTACTTGTTCTTTATGAACAATTGTTACATATTCTTAATACAACTACTAATGTCATTGACATATAGATAAACATTAAGAAAAATATTCGGTTAAATAAATAACTTAGAACAATGTTTTGTGAGATTTTATCACTTAAGTATTAGATGCTTATTCCATATGGTAAAGAATGGTCTGATACGAGATCACACCACATATCCTTATCCATTTAATTAATATTGTATTCGAGAAGGTGATTAAATCTCATTTAACCAATGATTGTCATTGGACCATAAAATTTATTAAACTGACACATTGGATGTATGTACTTTAATGAGTTGTAAATTGCGTAAGGTAGTTTTCTTTACTTCGTAACATAGTCAATGAATCGTCATGACTTAGTTACGTGTTTCAGATGAAATGCGGATAGAATATTTTGACTGTTTCAAAGATATTCAATCTGAAGTTTTGAAAACTGTATCTTTAAAATTCATCGTGAGTCTTTGAATTATTCAAAGATGTTTGATATGATCAAACATATGAATTTAAGGTAATTAGTTCTAAGGTTATTGAATGAATATGATTCTTACTCAATATAATTCTTCTACGATTCCATAGTAATGGAATTGGTTAGTGGGAAAAATCAAATCTTATACGATTTGATTCGCTTGATATTGAGTGTTACCGAATTAGTTTCAATACTCTTGGGGACATGCTCCAGAAATAATTATTCACCCATTTAATTAAGGTTCCATTAGTTTCTACAGTTACTTATATGATATGTACAAGTAGAGTATTCGAATCTTGAAATGTTTAAGATTTGAATCTTTCTTTTGTATAGTGGTTATATAATTAAAAGTACTTGAGCCTAGGAGGTACGAGTAGAAGTTTATCATTTATTCTATTTAATAGAATATTGTATTTTATTCAATAGAATATCTTTTCTACAATCCCAAGTAATAAAATTATTTTATTACTTAGGGTGTAACATCGGATGTTGACCATTGTAGAAAAGACTTGACTTATTGAAGGCAATTAAAAGAGTGATAAACTATAAATGGAACTACATAATTAATAAGATGAAAATACCTACATCCATATAAGTTCAATAGGATGTCAGAATCATTTGCAAAGTATTTGATACTTAATGGTTTTGTTGTTTTCTTATCGTAGAAAAATATCTTATAACTTATAGTCGAAATGATATTTGATGTCGATTCTGGAAATTGGCATCAAACCATAGATCTAAGATTGTTCATAGCTTACTACGATCAAGTTTAGAACTTAACTGAGCTTTCATTATGAATCGTTCATGAAATGTGGAAATTATTTGCGCAGCAAAAACAAAGTGAGCTTATTAAAGGTTTTGCCTTTATAGTATGATAGTGAGAAAAGTTATACTCAGTAATCTATTGTAGATTCTGAGGAAACTTGTCTCTAGTCGCACTAATTAAATAATTAAAGATTTGTTGGCTAATGTTAATATTAAACAGTGTATTTTAGCTAGAAAATCAAAGTGGCATTTCTAAATGGTTCCTTCAGATAAAAGATTCATTGTGATTTCTTAGTTTGAAAAGTTCATTTTGGAATGGCCCTAGAGTTTGTATTCTGCTAAGATTTCAGTTTGATATATTAACTTATAGAGCCTAAAGACTCGGATGAGCTTTCTGGATATTTGTGTTCTCAACTTTTGATATCAATCAGATTGTCTGATATTTATCAAAGCATAGAGAATACATATGAGATAGAAGGGTTAGTGGGAGCGTACAAATTTATTTCGAGTATTTTACATCATAATGACATTATCATTATTAAGGTAATAATGAGATGTTTATGAGTTAAAAGTTTTACCTGAGTCTTATTTTCTCCACGAATGCAGTGGGAGTGGTCTCTGTTATATTCGATATAAAGTTCTATATATGATATAAAACTAAGAGACTCGTGAGATGCTCCCATTAGTCGTACATTAGATATGATCTAATAAAGAACACAGTGAGACTATCTGTGTGACAGTTAGTATAACTGTTTGACAGTTAATGTGTCTATTGTATATAATATTCATCTTTCGTAAAGGATGATTCCTTTGTCGAAAGGGAAATTGATTAGAATGTCTAGTCAATCTTATGCATCATAGGATGATTACATAATGAATACTATATTAAGTGTGATTAGAGATATCAATTTAATCGTAATTGTTACGAGTTATTTTGATACCCTGTAGACCATAGATGGGTATTGAAACATGTTCTTTATTATCATTGAGATATTAAGAATAGTTTCTTACTAATGGAGAATAAAGTCTGCAACCATTAGGGTCAGATTAGGTTTGATTCTAATTATGACATTAGACTGTCTACGTCATAAAGAGTCAGAAAAGATACAGTGGGAGTGTCACAGATGATTCTACTGTAACATTGGAATTAGTTGTAACTTATGAAGTATTGACTTATGAAGTTGCATAGTGACCTTATAGATTAGAAGTTTGATATTAGTGTTGTGTTTGCGGTTGTCTACATAGTATTTTGGATTTAATCTGTAACTACTTAGACAACTTAGTAGCTAAAGCACAATATTGATATAGCATATGAGTCATATTGATGTAGAACTTAGTTTCTACAAAAATATGAATGATGTTGGATAAGGAAAATAATTGGGTTTGTTAGACAAACTCAATATGTTATAGCAGACCTACTTGTTGTTGCCTACATCTTGAGTGCTAGGTGCATTCTTGAGGGCCATGCGTATGTGATACACATTAAGATGTGTTTATGATATTGTGGATTGGCACTAGAGCAAGTGGGAGAAACTGTTAGGGCTGGCGCTCGAAGCGCCAATTCGGATCGTATTTATGTCTGATTCATGAATACGAGCAATACTTTTTTTCCATTTTATTACTTATTTATGGATGCATCTCTTGTCTTTTATTATATATATTCAATCTTATTCATTAGATGGAAACTAAATCATGTTTAGTGATATATATATATATATTAGACAAAGACCCGATAATATATAATATAGTGCACAATTACAACGTAGCTTGTAATTGACATTGGGAAGTGTCACTATTAGAAATATATTATCATATTAAGTTTCTGGTCAAGATTTACTAACACAGGTTGGTTAGTAAAATCCACTGAGACCAGTACATTTCGTATATCGTGACTTGGTCCGATGGTTTATCCCAATGAACCACGTGTAGGTGTTTATTTGATAAACACTGAACGACTCACCGAAGATTTCCTAATAGATGGTACACCAACATCAATAGAAATATTCTCGAGTTGGGGAGTATAGTGATTCTTTGACTTGAGATACCACTGTGGATATATGAGTTATCCTCCACACTTAGATGGCAGTCACGTCACCGATCTATTATTCATTATGAGATTAGCAATCTGTTAAATCCATGGATCTGTGGTACACTGTATAAGTGAGTTCTAAGTGTTTTTATAAGATTGCGAATAGAATCATCGACTGGATTATACCCTTAGAGATTTGACATTAATTTCTATATCTCTAGAATCATCTGAATACCTGTGACAGATGGATTATACGTATGCGATGACCTCGACCTTTATAGTTTAGCGAGTTTATCTGTGGTCGTCATAATTTACGGGTTGGTAAATTATGGACACGAAATTAGATTTTGTGACGGATATGCCTGAACTTAAAGAGTCTCACTAATGAAATATACTCGTAGAGCACTAAGGCAACTTTTATGAATAATACTGATTATTTATAAATCGTTTAACGGTTAAACGAAATATACATGCATAGAGGGCCTTTTGGTCTTTTCTGAATTAATGTGTATTTGTATCTAATACTTGATTTTATTAAATACACATTAATTAATTATCAAATTATGATATTTGACATATATCACTAATATTTATGTATTTGGATTATTTAAAGTAAATATAATACATATATTTGGATATTTGCATTTAAATAATTATTTAATTATTTAATTGTTAAATAATTAAAGTAATTAAAATATAAAATACCTAAGTTGATTATTTATTAAAGGAAATGATTAAACTGTATAAGTTTGACTATTACATTAATTGAAATGGTTATCAAAATGATATTAGCTTTTTTTAATTGTTAAAAAAAGCAAAATATCTTCTTAGATATTTATTTGGAAAAATTAAAAACATTTATTTTATTTTCCACCAAATTTCGGCCAACTTGACCTAGTATTTAAAATTTTGTTTTTCATTTTACTTCAAACAATTTCAAGCCACCAAAAACTAAAACAAAAGTGTTGTGAGAAAAAGAAAAGAAACCAAGAAGAAAAAAGAAGAAAGCTTGGATTTAAGTAAGTTTTTCCAACTTTCTATTAGAATGAAACTTGTTCATTTTGTTCTTGGCTACAACATGTGTATTTCTTAAGTTTTTCTACTCTCTTATGTTTGTGTTTTTATGGTTGGAAGCATGAATGAAAGATGTATGCATGTATGTTTAACAAAGTATGCTTGTAAATGGTGTATAAGCACATTTTTGATCATTTGATGATCTTGTTGTCATTCTAGAGTTTTTACACCACTCATTACTTACCTAGAATTATTTTTGAGTTATTTCAAAGTGGTGAGACTTATTTGGTGTGCGAAAGAATTGATTAAAGTGTTGAATTTATTCAATTTAGTGTAAATTGATCAATTGGAGTAATTTGAGAAATTAGGGTTCTTAACCTATTCCAATTTTGGGGCTTTTCATATATGTGATGTATTATGATGTATATATGATTTATATTAAATTTGGGATTGATTGGATTTTATCTTGACTTGTTTTGAATAAGATTGTACTAAATTACAAAATTTGGAAACCTTTAAGGTGTTCTCGACAATTTTGGAATTTAGTGGGGGTTTTTATTGTAATTTGTATTTTGATGAGTTGGACATGTTGAAAATCATTTTAGAACAGATTTGGAATCACCAAATTTATATTTGACAAATTAAGACTAAAATTATCAAAATGCAAAGTATTGGGGTCTCATTATAATTATGAGAAAAAACTGATTTTTGTGATAAAAATCTATTTTTGAGTATTGTGTAATTAAAATAAAGTAGTTTATTTTAATTTCCCAAGAAAAATAATTTTCGGAAATTGTTACGGAGTGAAAATACGCGAAAATGATGAAAAACGGCATTACCGGGTAATGGCTGCCCAAACAGTGAACTGGTCACTATTCGGGCAGCCCATGAATTGTCCAAATTTTTTTGGGGCTGACCTGGGCAATCCCAATGAGCATTGGTTGTTCGGTTCGGCCGGAAACACATTTTACGCTATTTTGAGAAAAATTATTTTCGTAAAAGTTCGATGTGTTTCTATATTATTTATGTCGTTATTTGATATCGAATAAATATGTTTAAGTTAAATATGAATGAATTATTAATATTGGATATTAAATAATTTATTCGTAAGTTTAAAAATTTTAAACTACGATTTCGCCCGAACCGCGTTTCTTCCGCTGTGCCCCCTGATAATGATAAAACCCCAACATCGCGTTCCTCTGGTGTTGCATCATCTGATATAGCAAGGGACAACAGACCTTCTAACACATATTCTAGTTTCTCATACTAGAGGACAATCCTCAAATCCAAGTCCCAATCTGTAAAGTTCTCGGTGCCTTTAAGCTTGTTCATATAAAGTATACGAGCAAACGGGTTAGTTGTAGATGCCGCCATCATAAATCTATCATATAGAAAGCGAAAAACAGTTAGAAGACAAAACAGTTTCATATAATATAAAATAATGAAGCATTAAATAGATCACAGATTTTTAATCTAAAGAATGAAACTCCCACTATTACATGCAATACTATATTCCCCGAACAGAATGCAAATATACAATTAATCAAATAAATACAATAATGAAAGGTGGATCCCATGAATATATTTCAGCTCACAGTTTTGGCACATTCTCGCCTACATATATTCATTAGGTAAACAAATCATTGTCAATCACTCACTAGTGACTCCTAGGTTCCGGTCCTGGTCATTTCTCATTGGGACAGCTTTGGATGTTCACAAGGAGGCGTACCATGGTTAAACTTGTCAAAAATAAATTCAAGATACTTGCGTAGTCTTGACAGCTTTGGCACATTCAGAATTTCTGCTTCAGCTTGAATTTATCTAATATCAAATATTTACCTGGTACAAAAAATCACTATCGGCTATACCCTCATAGCTTTGGCACGTTCTCGAATACAATTATAGAAGAATTTTTTATAAACCGTATTGACAATACGGACCAAAAACATGTATCAAATACATATTACTTTTAAACCTTATTAATTAGAGATTTTCCGCGAAAGATGTTATACACCAAATTTAATCAAATTAAATAACACATGCATGCATAAAACAAATAATAGATTAAATTTCATATTTAAGGGCCTAATCATATCATGGGTTCAGGATCAGACTTGCTCAGATACCATTTTTGTTAGGCAGTATATACGGGTAACGCAGCGGAATGCGGGAATATCATATTTTCCAATTTCTTTTATTTTTCTTTGGTAATTTAAATAAACTAATTTATTTTAATGACTCAATACTCAATAAAAAATATTTTTTACCTAAAAAATCACAATTTTCCAATACTGCCGTAAGACCCCTAACTTTGTATTTTGATCATTGTAGTTCTAATTTGTCAAATACATAATTAGGTGATTCCAAATCACTACCAAAATATTTATACATGTCATACATGAAAAATACACTAAGCAACCGAAATATCATGTTTTACTCAAATTGTCGTGAAGCCCATATAGTTTCAATTTTGATCATTTTGGTCCAATCTTGTCAAAACAGGCTTAGATGATTTCCAATCAATCCCAAACTCATTTTTATATCTTATATACATCAAAATACAACATATATATGAAAAGCCCCGATTTTAGTTTAGGTTAGAAACCCTAATTGTTCAACTAATCAAATTAACCAAAATTAATTTAATCCAACACTTTAATCTAATCTCTACAACACCAAACAAGTCTCACCACTTTGAAACAACTCAAGAACAATTCTAGGTCATCATTGAGTGGCCTAACAACGCTAGGATGTCAATCAAGTCATCTAATGACAAAAAGAGAGTAATAACACTTTATAAGCTTTCTTTATAAACATGCATACAAACTGTAGGGGTTTTAAAAGGAATTACGGGTTGGCGCAGCGAAACGCGAAAAACCGATTTTTCCGATTTTAAAATTTTTTCTTGTAACAATTAAATAAAAATATTTATTTAATTAACCAATTTTAAATTCTGAAATTTCAACCCAAGAAATCAGATTTCTCATAATTACCAAATGACCCCAAAGTTTTGCAAATTAATTATTTTGGTCCTTAAATATTTAAATACATATTTAATTGATTCCGAATCAACCCAAAATAATTTATACATGTCAAATACATGAATTTATAATAAAATCCAGAAAATTTTCAGATTTTACCGAAACAGCCCAAATTTTCCAGAATTTACGAAACTGCCCCCAGTTTTTTCAATTAATTACAATTTGGCCCAATTTGTTCAAAACACATCAAGATCAAATCCAATCAATCCAAAATTTGACATACTCAAATATACATCAAATTATATGATATATTCGAAAAGCCCCGAAATTGGAATAGGTTTAGAACCCTAATTTCATAAATTTGTCCAATTACACAATTTACATTAAATTGAATTAATTCAACACTTTAATCCATCAATTACCGCACCAATCAAGTCTCACTATTATGAAATTACCCAAGAAAAATTATAGGTTAATTATGAATGGCTAAGCAACTCTAGAATAGCAACTTTAATTTCAAATTAATTTATTAAGCTTAATTACACTAATAAGCTTATAAATCAATTATACATGCTAATAACATCCAACAAGCTTTAAACAAATTTAATTACAAAATCAAAGAATAGAGACATAATCTTAACAACACAATTTGAAGTTATGAATATTTGAAACAATTTTCATGTGGAAGGAAATAAAGAAATACTTACTAATTTTTCAAAAATGCTTAAGCTTTTCCTTTTTTTTTCCTTCAAATACTCTCCACTCTTCTTTGCAATTTTTGTTTCAAAATCATCTCCATGTGCGTGAGTTTAGCTCACTGGAAAATGAATTTTTTTAACAACCTTTTGTATATGCTTTTTTTTTTTTTATTGGCATCCAAAATAAAAAACAATTAAATTATTTTTGTTTCATTCTCAATAGTCCACATTTTCTACTTTAATAAAGTTAACTACTTTATCTTTAATAAAGCAAAAACAACAAATGGACTAATGGAATTAAGCCAAAGAAAAGCATAAATCATTATTAAAAGATATTTGTAATATTAATTAATTAATTATTTAACAATTAAATAATTAAATAATAAATATAAATATCTCAAATATATGTATTATATTTACAATAAATATCTCAAATACATATATTAATGATATTTTTAAATATCACAATTTGATATTTAATTAATGTGTTTTTAATAATATCAAATATTAAATACAAATACACATTATTTCGGGAATGACGATCAAGTCACGATAGCATGTATTTTTCGTTTAACCGTTTAAACGAGTTATAAATAATCAGTATTATACATAACAGTTGCCCTAGTGATGTACGAGTATATTTCATTAGTGAGACTCTCTAGATTCAGGCATATCCGTCACGAAATCTAATTTCGTGTCCATAATTCACCCACCCGTAAATTATGACGACCACGGATAAACTCGCTGAATCATACAGGTCGAGGTCACTGCATACGTATAATCCCTCCGTCACAGGTATCCTGATTATTCCAAAGATATAGATATAAACGTCAAATCTCTATAGGAATAATCTCATCGATGTATCTATTAGCAATCTCTAAATAACATTCGGAACTCACTTCTGAAGTATACTATGGCCATAGATTTAACAGATTTCTAATCACATTTGGACTACCAATGCTCTGTACACAGAACTGACGGATCCTTTCTTGATACTCACATGATATCATGAGCATGAGTCCACACCCAACGAACAAGCGGAGATCTGATCTTAATAGATCGATGACGTGACTGCCATCTAAGTGTGGAGGATAACTCATATATCCACAGTGGTATCTCAAGCCAAAGAATCACTATGCTACTCAACCCGAGAAGATTCCTTTTGACGTTGGTGTACCATCTATTAGGAAATCTTCGGTGAGTCGTTCAGTGTTTATCAAATAAACACCTACACGTCTATACGAATCTCTCAAGACTCATGGTTCATTGGGATAAACCATCGGACCAAGTCCGATATACGACATGTACTGGTCTCAATGGATTTTACTAACCGACCCGTGTCAACAAATCTTGACCAGGAACTTAATTTAAGGATATACAACTTATAGTGATACTTCCCAATGTTAATTACAAACTATGTTGTAACTGCGCACTACGTTGTAAATCATGGGGTCTTTGTCTAATATATATACATATCACAGAATCAGATTTAGTTTCAATCTAATCAATCTAATCGAAATTAGATTGAATACGTATATAAAAGACAAGAGGTGCTACCATTTAAATTAGTAATATTATGGAAAAATGTATTGCTCGTATTCATGAATCGGACATAAATACGATCCGGATTGGCGCTCAGAGCACCAACCCTAACAATTTCTCCACTTGCTCTTGTGTCAGTCCATGGTATCATATACACATCCCAATGTGTATCACATACTCATGGCCCTCAAGAACTCACCTAGTGTTCAAGAGGTAGGTAACAACAAGTAAGCCCGCTATGACATATTGAGTTTGTCCAACAAACACAATCATTTTCCTTAGCCAGCATCATTCATATTTTTGTAGAAACTAAGTTATACATCAATATGAATTAGATGACATATCAACTTTTTGCTTCAGCTACTAAATTGTCTAAGTATTTACGGATCAAATCCAAAATACTATATAGACAATCGCAAACACAACATTAATAAGAAACCTCTAATCTACGAGGTCAATATGTAACTTCATAAGTCAATACTTCATAGTTGCAACTAATTCTACTAATATAGTAGAATCATCTGTGACACTCTCACTGCATCTTTTCTGACTCTTTATGACGTAGACTGTCTAACGTCATAATTAGACTCAAAACTAATCTGACCCTAATGGTTGCAGATTTATTCTCCATTAATTAGAAACTTGTTCTTAATATCTCAAAGATAATAAAGAACATGTTTCAAGACTCATATTATGGTCTAGAGGATATCAAAATAACCCGTAACAATTACGATTAAATTGATATCTCTAATCGCACTCAATATAGTATTCATTATGCCATCATCCTATGATGCATAAGATTGATTAGACATTCTAATCAATATATCTTTCGAAAAAAGGAATCATCATTTACGAAAGATGAATACTATACATAAGACGCACACTAATTGTCATACAGTTATACTAACTGTCATACAGATAGTCTTGTTGCGTCCTTTTATTAGATCATATCTAATGTATGATTGCTAGGAGTATCTCACAAGTCTCTTAGTTTTATATCTTATATAAAACTTTATATCAATATAATAGAGACCACCACCACCACTTTGACGGAGAAAATAAAACTCAGGTAAACCTTTTACCTCATTAACATCTCATTATTACCTTAATAATGATAATGTCATTATGACGTAAAATACTAGAAAGAAATTTGTACGCTCCCACTAACCCTTCAATCCCATATGTATTCTCTATGCTTTGATAAAATCAGACAATCTAACTAATATCAAAATTAGAAAACACAAATTTCCAGAAAGCTCATCCGAGAATACAATAGGCTCTATAAGCTAATATACTAAATTGTAATCTTAGCATAATACAAACTCCAGGGCCATTCCAAAATGAACTCTTCAAACTAAGAGATCACAATGGATCTCTTATCTGAAGAAACCATTTAGAAATGCCACTTTGTATTCTTTAGCTAAAATGTACAATTTAATATCATCATTAATCAACAGATCTTAAATTGTTCAATCAGTGCGACTAGAGACAAGTTTCCTCAAAATCTACAATAGATTATTGAGTATAACTTTTCTCACTGTCATACTGTAAAGGTCAAACCTTTAATAAGCTCACTGTGCTTTTGCTGCGTAAACCATTTGCACATTTTATGAACGATTCATAATAAAAGCTCAATTAAGTTCCAAACTTTATCGTAGTAAGCTATGAACAATCTTAGATCTATGGTCTAATGCTAAATTCCGGAATCGATATCATATATCGCTGCCACTATAAGTTATAGGATAATTTTCTTCGATAAGAAAACAACAGAACCATTAAGTATCAAATACTTTACGAATGATTCTGACATCCTATATCACTTATATGGAAGTAATAAAAGGGTACTTTCATCTTATTAATTATGTAGTTCCATTTATAGTTTATCACCGTATTTGACTTCAATAAGTCAAGTCTTTTCTACAATAGTCAACATACACTGTTACGCACTAAGTAATAAACAATTTTATTACTCGAGATAGTAGAAAATATATTTTATTAAATAGAATACATTATTCTATAAAATCAAATAAATGATAAACTTCTACTCATACCTCCGAGGCGTAAGTAATATCAATTATATAACAATTATACAAAATATACATTCAAATCTCAAACATTTCAAGAATCGAATTTTCTACTTATACATATCATATACGTAACTGTAGAAACTAATAGAACATTAATTAAAATGATGAATTGGTGTTATTGGAGCATAACCCCAAGAGTATTGAAACTAATTCGGTAACACTCGATATCAAACGAATCAAATCTTATAAGATCTAATTTCTTCCATTAATCAATTCCATCAATATGGAATCGTGGAAGAATGATATTGATGTAAGAATTATATTCTTCGAATAACCTTAGAACAAATTGCCATAAATTCATATGTTTGATCGTATCAAACGTCTTTGAATAATTCAATGACTCCCGATGAATTTTAATGATACAATTTTCAACACTTCAGATCAAATATTTTTGAACAAGTCAAAATATTCTATTTGTGTTTCATCAGAAACACGTAACTAAGTCACGACAGTTCATTGACTAAGTTACGAAGTAAAGAAAACTACCTTAAGCAATTTACAATTCATTAAATTACATACATCCAATGTATCAGTTTAATAAATTTTCTGGTCCAATGACAATCATTGGTTAAATGAGATTTAGTCACTTTCCCGAATACAATATTCGTTAAATGGATAAGGATATGTGGCGTGATCTAATATCAGGTCGTCCTTTACCATATGGTATAAGCATCCATACTTAAGTGATAAAATGTCATAAAATAATGTTCTTAGTTATTTACTTAACCGAATATTTTTCTTAATGTTTATCTATTGGTCAATTACACTACTAGTAATTTTAAAATATGTAACAATTATTTTCAAAGAACAAGTAACTATCAAATAGTCGCAAAATCTGATATCAAATATCGAAATAATCATTCAACAATATTTTAAATAACTATACGGGAGATGTGATATCCAATATCTACAGTTGTCGTATTATGAAAATCAATATTTTCTATACACAACTATACACATATTCGTTCTTTAGCTTTATTATTTACTTTCAAATTATTTACAACATTTGCAAATAATCGAAAAACAAATAGTGTCTGACATGTGACCTCTGAATGTCACTAAAGCCAGGAAACATCATTATTTGATAAACAAATACCTAATGGGGTTTTCTTAATGCCCGTGAAGAATCTCGAGACATGAACCAATTCATGTCAATCTTTACTGCATAAGAAACTATTCTGTCTAGAAGGATTATATCAATATCTATTCTAATCTAGAACCTATTCTAGAATTCTGCAACCATAATTGAAGTCAGAAAATATATATTAAAATATGCATGCAGTGAATAGAGGTTTAATTCTATCAAACAATATAATAAGGAACAATATAAGCGACAATTTACATAATATTACACACCGCATAAGTTAAGGATTTTTAACTTAGCACTGCCTTCCACTACTTTATGTAATACTGTAATCCCCAACGGAAATGAGAATTCAACAATTAAATTGAATTCCATAATAGGAAGTGGACCCCATGAATATATTTCGACTCACAACTTTGGCACAATCTCGGCTACGTATATTCATTAGGTAGACAACTCATTGTCAATCACACTCACTGTGACTTCTGGGTTTGGTCCTGATTGTTTCTCGTTATGACAGCTTTGGCACGTTCACAATGAGGCGTATCAAGGTTAAACTTGTCAATGAAAAAATCAAGCTACCGATGTAGTCCTGACAGCTTTGGCACGTTCAGGATTTCCATTTTCACTTGAATTTTTCTCTTATCATATAAGTTCTACCGGCCCAAATGAACTACTTTCAACTATAACTGCACAGCTTTGGCACGTTACAGCCATAGCATCACGAAAACATTTACATCCGTATTGACAAGGCGGACGAAGAAACAAGTATTCCTAATACTAGTCACTTTCTTAAAACCTTATTTAAATCGGGGATTTTCCAACAAAAGATGTTTTTACTTTATTTAATCAAATTAAATAAACACATGCATGTACAAATTAATGATTAAACTAAACATTGAATTTTAAAGGCTAATCATATTGGGTGTCCAGGATCAAACTCGCTCTGATACCATTTTGTAGGGGTTTTAAAAGGAATTACGGGTTGGCGCAGCGGAACGCGAAAAACCGATTTTTCCGATTTCAAAATTTTTTCTTGTAACAATTAAATAAACACATTTATTTAATTAACCAATTTTAAATTCTGAAATGTTAACCCAAGAAATCAGATTTCTCATAATTACCAAATGACCCCAAAGTTTTGCAAATTAATTATTTTGGTCCTTAAATATTTAAATACATATTTAATTGATTCCGAATCAACCAAAATAATTTATACATTTCAAATACATGAATTTATAATAAAATCCAGAAACTTTTCAGATTTTACCGAAACAGTCCATATTTTCCAGAATTTACGAAACTGCCCAGTTTTTTCAATTAATTACAATTTGGCCCAATTTGTTCAAAACACATCAACGTCAAATCCAATCAATCCCAAATTTGACATACATCAAATTATATCATATATATGAAAAGCCCCAAATTAGAATAGGTTTAGAACCCTAATTTCATAGATTTTTCCAATTACACAATTTACATTAAATTGAATTAATTCAACACTTTAATCCATCAATTACCACACCAATTAAGTCTCACCGTTATGAAATTACCCAAGAAAAATTCTGGGTTAATTATGAATGGCTAAGCAACTCTAGAATGGCAACTTTAATTTCAAATTAATTTATTAAGCTTAATTACACTAATAAGCTTTATAAATCAATTATACATGCTAATAACATCTAACAACCTTTAAAAAAATTTAATTACAAACTCAAAGAGTAGAGACATAATCTTAACAGCACAATTTGAAGTTAAGAATATTTGAAACAATTTTCATGTTGAAGGAAATAAAGAAATACTTACTAATTTTTCAAAAATGCTTAAGCTTTTCCTTTTGTTTTCCTTCAAATACTCTCCACTCTTCTTTGCAATTTTTGTTTCAAAATCATCTCCATGTGCGTGAGTTTAGCTCACTGGAAAATGAATTTTTTTTAACAACCTTTTGTATATGCTTTTTTTTTTTTTTGGCTTCCAAAAAAATAAACAATTAAAATATTTTTGTTTCATTTTCATTAGTCCACATTTTCTACTTTAATAAAGTTAACTACTTTATCTTTAATAAAGCAAAAACAACAAATGGACTAATGGAATTAAGCCAAAGAAAAGCATAAATCATTACTAAATGATATTTGTAATATTAATTAATTAATTATTTAATAATTAAATAATTAATAATAAATATAAATATCTCAAATATATGTATTATATTACAATAAATATCTCAAATACATATATTAATGATATTTTTAAATATCACAATTTGATATTTAATTAATGTGTATTTAATAATATCAAATATTAAATACAAATACACATTATTTCGAGAATGATGATCAAGTCACGATAGCATGTATTTTTCGTTTAACCGTTTAAATGAGTTATAAATAATCAGTATTATTAATAACAGTTGCCCTAGTGCTCTACGAGTATATTTCATTAGTGAGTCTCTCTATATTCAGGCATATCCGTCACGAAATCTAATTTCGTGTCCAAAATTCACCCACTCGTAAATTATGACGACCACGGATAAACTCATTGAATCATACAGGTCGAGGTCACTGCATACGTATAATCCCTTCGTCACAGGTATCCTGATTATTCCAGAGATATAGATATAAACGTCAAATCTCTATAGGAATAATCTCGTCGATGTATCTATTAGCAATCTCTAAATAACATTCGGAACTCACTTCCGAAGTATACTATTGCCATAGATTTAACAGATTGCTAATCACATTTGGACTACATATGCTCTGTACACAAAACTGACAGATCCTTTCTTGATACTCACAGGATATCATGAGCATGAGTCCACACCCAACGAACAGGCGGAGGTCTGATCTTAATAGATCGGTGACGTGACTGCCATCTAAGTGTAGAGGATAACTCATATATCCACAGTGGTATCTCAAGCCAAAGAATCACTATGCTACTCAACCCGAGAAGATTCCTTTTGACGTTGGTGTACCATCTATTAGGAAATCTTCGGTGAGTCGTTCAGTGTTTATCAAATAAACACCTACACGTCTATACGAGTCTCTCAAGACTTATGGTTCATTGGGATAAATCATCGGACCAAGTCCGATATACGAAATGTACTGGTCTCAACGGATTTTACTAACCGACCTGTGTCAGCAAATCTTGACCAGAAACTTAATTTAAGGATATACAACTTATAGTGACACTTCCCAATGTCTATTACAAACTATGTTGTAACTGCGCACTACGTTGTAAATCATGGGGTCTTTGTCTAATTTATATACATACCACTAAATCAGATTTAGTTTCAATCTAATCAATCTAATCGAAATTAGATTGAATACGTATATAAAAGACAAGAGGTGCTACCATTTAAATTAGTAATATTATGAAAAAATGTATTGCTCGTATTCATGAATCGGACATAAATACGATCCGAATTGGCGTTCAGAGCACCAACCCTCACACAAATATCTTTCATCTAAGCATCCAACATCAATATTACAACAACTAAAAGAGTAGAGAAATAACAAAACATAACATGTAGTAGCTTGGAACCCTAGAAATATTTTTATAGTTGAAAAGGAATTGAAAAAACTTACAAGGCTTTAAGTTTTCTTCAAATCTTCTTTTTTTCCTTCACTTTTTCTCTCAACTTTCTTTTATAATATTTTTGGATGTTTTAAAACATTTTGTGAAGCAAATGAAAAATGAAAAGCTTATATATGTAGGGTTGGCAGAAAATGAGGGCAAAAAAGGAAATTTGGATTTGTAATTTTTTAATCAATATTAAAGGTAGCAAAATCCAATTTGAATACCTTTTCCATAATCTAAACATACAAGTGCACCAATTACACTAAGCCATATATAGCCATAATCATGATAAAGATAAATGTATTTAATTATTCTAATTATTTAATAATTAAATAATTAAATAATTAGATAATTACTGAATATAAATATCTAAATACATGTATCATATTTACTTTAAATATTACATAATATACATATATGTATCTTGTGTCAAATACTTTATTTGACAAGTAATTAATGTGTATATAATAAAATCAAGTATTTAAACCAAATATACATTAATTAGGAAATGACTGAAAAACTCCTTAAGCATGTATCTTTTCGTTTAACCGTTAAACGATTTATAAATAATCAATATTATTTATAAGAATTGACATAGTGCTCTATGAGTATATTTCATTAGTGAGACTCTATATGTTCAGGAATATCCGTCATGAAATCAAATTTCGTGTCCATAATCTACCCACCCATAAATTATTACGAACACGAATAAACTCACTGAACCATATAGGTCGAGGTCATTGCATACGTATAATCCCTTTATCACAGGTATCCGTATTATTCCAGAAATATAGATATAAATTTCAAATCTCTATAGATATAATCACGTTGGCATTTCTATTAGTGGTCTCTTAATAACACTTAGAACTCGCTTCTACAGTGTACCACGGGCCCATGGATTTAACAGATTGATAAATCCATATTGAATACCTATGCTCTGTATAAATAACAGACGGATCCTTTCTTGACACACACAGGATATCCTGAGCATCAGTCCACACCCAACGAACAGACGGAGGTCTGATCTTAATAGATCGGTGACGTGACTGTCATCAAAGTGTGGAGGATAACTCATATATCCACAGTGGTATCCCAAGTCAAAGAAGTTTCTTATTGACGTTGGTGTATTATCTATTAATAATCTTCGGTAAGTTGTTCAGTTTTATCCAATATAAACACCTACATGTCTATATGAGTCTCTTGAGACTCATTGTTTGTTGAGAAATAATTGGATTCCAATATTCCAATATACGACATGTACCAGTCTCTGCGGGTTTACTTACTGACCAAGCAATTGTAAACCTTGACCAAGAACAGTTTAAGAATGATATTGTTATCATAAAACTCAATGTCAGTTGCGAGGGTTTTGCAACTGTATCATAACTACCCTTTCTAAGGTCATTTAAGTCTTTACCATATAGTAAAAGAAGAAGTTATATTGTAGAAACTATTTATTTTATTCATAATAAAATATTTACTGAAGTAATTATTAGGAAATACAAGAGAAATTGGCACTCAGAGTACCGATCCTACCACTCGTGATGTTACCCACGCTACCAAGTTATCACCGCGTAGGCCATCTTCCCCAATCAACCTACAAGTAGTAGCTCTACCACAGACACATCTACTCTCTGCCATCTGAACCTCATTAATTCATACTTATTGGTAACTACTACACACTCTGCCCATATACCAACCGAAATTCCAACCACTCATGCGGTTTCGTGTGTCAGTGGATAAGTCTGAGGCTCTCTTCCTTTGATAACTGTTATGATTTTCTGCTAGCTTGTATCTCCAAATGATCACCCTCCTCGGATGATGTGAGACTGTGTCTCGGCTGGCTCTCCCTGAGCCCCATTCTCAGTCAGCTTCAAAGCCAAAATCGGCAGCCTCATGTCGGTCTTTAAAAGTGGTCGAATCTGAGCCTTGGGCCTGGATCCTCATCTTGGCAAGTGTAATCCTCTTAATGTTCTTCTTCATATTTTGAATCTTCTCGGTTCCGAAAATCACCATCAACATTAGTCCTCTAGTTCTCTGTATCAACGAGTTGGTGAGTTGATGCCGGGAACTATAAAAAAAATGGTGGTGCAAGAAGTCGAAGACCAATCTGATGTCATCGGGCTGACACTCTCATGGGCACCTCACATTGCTTCAACCTGATGTCTCGGGGTACCTTTCTGACACTTGGAATATTTTTGAAGAAAAAACTTCACTTTCATACTGATGATCAATCTTGATCAAGCCCAGAATCTCAAGTCTTCCCCACCTTATAACGGGTACCACAATCCGCAAGCTTCAGTGCTTCTTTTGAAAATCCATGTCGGGTTTACAATCCTAATCGAACACCTCTGTTTCTGATTCATAACTTGGCCATCTCTTCCACTAGGCTTTCTCTGACCAAAAATATTGATCCGAGCTAACATTGGTCTATCTGTTCACTGGTTTCTCTGCTTGAAGAAGCTCATCTTGTGCCACCTCAGGGTGATACATGCTCTGTTGGTTTCTATTATATAGGTCCCAAACAAAGATTAAACATATGAAATACTAAAATGAATATATATAAAAGACTTGAAGCATGGCGGAATCATACTTACAAAGTTATGTGATGAAGAAGATGAACAAAACCTTTGAATCTCCAAGCTCCAAGTTGGTTGGTTGGTTTCGGCCAAGAGGAGGAAGAAGACTCCAAGCTCCAAGCTCTTGTATTCCAAGCTCTTTGATGGTTTCCCT
>SKCR01046212.1:0-92259 GCA_019454045.1 Zanthoxylum bungeanum | reverse complement strand
AAATTTGATTTTAAAATCTTTTAATTACCAAAATTAGTTGTTACACCATTTAATTAGTAACATATTTATGACATTGAATAAAAGATTTGATGTTACTAAACACTTGGGGCTGGTCGAATATGTAAGGGTTTTCTTAGGGTTGGTTTTGTAATTTTTTTTTGCAAAACTTGGTAATTAAAAACCCTAGATATAAAAGAAAATTATTTTTCTTTAGTGAGATTTAATATTCATTGAAACCCTAACCACCTTCTTGTTTTCCAAAAATTTTCTCAAGAGTTGAAGAAAAAAGGAATACAAAAAAAAAAAAAACGTTTGAGTTTATGACAAAACCTAGTTCAATCTCTAAAGTGTTTAGGGATTTTATTCTTTTGAATCTAGCTCACACTAGTATTTTTTGGTTGTGAGACATAACATGGAAGGCCATTAGGAGATTGGATCTAAATCATCATCATTTTTTTCTATTATTCATATGGTAGTGAGAGCGAAAGTTTGCATACTGCAGCCACTTGTTGGGTGGTTTCGGGGCTCAATTTGATTTAGTCTTAATCCAAGAAAATTAGGGAACATTAAGGGGTATTTCAAGAGTGTTGTGGGGCTGGTTTTGGTGGAGAAATCAGACCTAAAAAGCTACTGGAGTTGACATAAATTAGGGACCGTTTCGATAGTGTGTCAGACGTATTTTTAAGTCTAAAATGCATGAAATCTGATCCGCTGTTCGAGGGTTGTTCAGGTGCTATTCTGGGGCTGAAATATTGCTAAAAAAAAAAGTAAAATTTCAGTAAAGGAGCTGGTTATATTCGGCTGGACAAAGGGAATGGTAGAAAATTTTTCGAAGGCTGATCCAAAATGGCTAAGGTATTTTTGCTGCATTAGGAAAGTGGTTTCTACAATTGGTATCAAGAGGGAGGTTGAAAAGTGTTCTTAACCCTTCTCATTTTCATTTAAATTTACTATTTTTATTTATATATATGAGATAAATTATTATATGTTGTTGAGATGAGTATGCACATATTAATATTCATGTGATGAATGTTTATTGTTGATTCATGTGATGAATATTTTTTGCATTGATTTGTAAATTTTTATGGCTCTTATTTTTTGGTTTTTTTTGGTTTTGGGAATGTAAGGCGATAAGGTCAATTTTACAAGTGTTGTATATTTTATTTTCCTATGTAAAAGTTTCATTCTTTGTAATTTGGAGTACCAATGCCGTAAAGGGATCAACACCAAAGCATGAAGCAAGATTTGAAGACCAAAGGATGCCTTGGAATTTTTGTACTAATTAGATTAGTATAGGATAGAGCCCGATCAATGCAAAATTTATTTTTATATTATATCTATGTTTAATTCGAAATGCTTGAATAACATGTCATATAGCTTAGGGTGCCTACTCTTGCATTTTCACATGCCATAACATGTTTTAGATACATGGAAATTCTAGTCATGAAATATGATTTTATGAAATTTAAAAGGGTTAAATTGGAATTCGGTATGCATGAAAATAAATTAATTAGAGTAATTGGTTTAATGGTTTAAAATTGGAAATTCTAAAATTATGGGCTTTATAAGTGCATCATGAATTCTATTGGTATATCAGATGGAAACCCGTAAGTAAATTCCATAGCCAATTTCGAATGGACAGTAGTGTGGTATGCACTCAGGATACAACTCCACGTACCATTGGAATTTATAACACGCTTATATTAATTAAATGATTTAATTGAAATTTTGTCCACTTTTAAATTTTAAATTTTAAACTTGTTAGTGTACCAATATTTTAAGAGTTAAAATAAATTAGGTCACTAAACCTAACTTAATTAAATTATTTAATTAAGTTATAATTAATAGTTGAGACTAATGGTGATTAGTGAATTAAAAATTTTAAGAGTTAAAATTGGTAAGATCACTAATAGTGCACTGGTGTAAATGAAAGTTATGTTTTAGCCGCGCATAAATTTATTGACACTAGTATATTAAAATATTATATATTTTAAATAGAAACCTTAAATTTAAAATAGTGAGTGGGAGAGGGATACACGACAATATATCCCGTGATTGTAACATCCATCTCCGGGAGATGCTACCGGCAGGGAATAAGCTAACCTATTCTCCAGAGCCTCTGACTTTCTGACTATGATCAATACTATTAACTCATCTCAAATCGAAATACATGCATAGAGACCATTGTCCAATCTCAACAACATATAATGCATCTCAATTCTCATAACTATTTACTTAATAACAATACAGTTTACAACTCTGTTTATGGATAATTTTACTCAATACAATGATCGATACCATACCAATATCTGATGCATGACTTTACTGTGACTCTGACTGAACTTTCTCCCTGAGTTGACCTTGTGGACCAAACACCCTAATGACTGCCATAAGTGTCCATCCTCCCGAGCTCTTCCTCCGGGTAAACCTGCAAAATAGAGAAACTATGAGTGAATGGGGGGAGGTTGGATCGTTTGCACGACCTAGTGAGTGGATAATTTTTAAAAAGAAAACTGAAATACTTTACAAAACATTAAGTCTTTTCTGAAATCAAGATCATCTTCAAGAAAACAATCTTTTCTGAAATCTCTTTCTTATCTAAATATGCATCTCTTTCTTTAAAAACATTCTAGAAGCCTTTTCTGTTTGTAAGACTCTGAGTCTTTCTGTAAAACTGAATTCTTTCTAAAACCTTTTTGTAAAATTGCTCTTTCAAAATCTCTTTTACAAAACCATCATTTTTGAAACCCATATCTCTGAAAAATCGTCTCTGAGAAAGTTGACGTATGAGGGCGTTACATCTCGTCGTCCACTCATACGCCTAAACTAGTTGTCTTAGGGCATTACGTCTCACCGTCCCCTAAGCCACTGAACTAGAGCTAGATGTATGGATCAATGCTATCATCTCAACTCTGAATCTAAGGTCTAGGGGCATTACATCTCCCCATCTCCCATAGCCCTGCAATATAGGATTTAGGGGCGTTACGTATCGCCGTCCCTCTAGTCCTGTTCTACATGTGCACATGTTTTGAATCTGTCAATTCCAATAACCGTCATTTTCAATATCTGTACCAAGTTACAACTAAGATGGGTTTTTCCCCAATGCCTCCAAAAATCATAAAAGTCATGCTTTAAAAATCATCACTTTCTAAAACATTTCTCAAAACATTCTTATTCATAAAATAACTAAAATAAACTTGGCTAACGCCCTATGTGCTGAAAAGTAAGTCTTAAACAAAAATCAAATAAGTAGAAATCAATTTGAGGAAAGGGTTTACTCACAGATTTGGAATCTGGCTGGCATTATTTTATTTCACCGAAAGAAGTTACGGTTCATGCGATGATCTATAATTGATAAACTTAATTAGTATACAAGTCATGAATTATGCTTGTAACATGACATAATTTGTGTGTATGCGCTGATACGAAACCTTTAAGGTGGCCTCTAACATCCTAGGTTGTAATTGAAATGAAAGGAATCTGTTTCTCTTACACGTCGCAACGTCAGGTCGGGAGCTTCGCGAGGTCCATACCAGCAGACTCAGGAAGAGAGCTTCTTCTTGCTCCGTGTCATGACGCTGCGTGTTGGGCATCACGAGACTCACATAATCAGACTCAAGGCTTCCACAAAACCGACTTGAGGCAAATACACTACTGACCCAAGGCAAGCACACTTCCAACCTGAGGTATATGATATTTTCACATTCAATATGACTCTCATACGTACTGACCCAAGTCTTCAACATGACCGAACCGAGTCCTCTATATGACCGACCTGAGTTTTCCACATGACCGATCCGAGTCTTCCACATGACCAACCCGAGGCAATGAGCATTTTCCTGTTATATATCACAACACTAGCCCATTGGTGTCGCGATGCTCTCCCGATTTTAGGGCCAAATACCAGCTCTTAAATGACAAAGCCCAAGCAAATCTCAATAGCACTAGTATCATCAAAACTCCAACTCATCTTAACATAATCTCATTCCATATCATCCATCAACAAATATCCTCAATAAAACACAACTCCATATCTAGTATCATCAACTCACAAAATATTATTTCCCCAACACATTCATACACATAAATGGTTCATTCTATGTTAATACTATCATAACACTCTCCCAAAATGTAAGCTAACAACATTCTTAATGCCAATTGAACAAATCCAAACTCTAGGATATATAGGGTGGAAATTTGGAGCTTTCATATTTCAGGCTTAAAACTGAAATTAGAAGAGGGAAAGAGGAAAAAAAACTTACTTTTCATGAGATATGCTTGGAATCGTCACTTGTTACATCTAAATTAGCTTGAGGAAGAAGAAGAAAATTTGGAGAATCCTCTATATGTTGCTCATATTTTTTGCCTCAGAGGGAAATGAATGAATAGTCTTATATTTATAGGGAAAGTCTAACTTTTATGTTATTAAATGAGTGGCCGATTTTGTGCCACATCACCCATTCTAGTCTATTCTCGAAATTACTATAGGAGCCATTGAAATCTTATTTTTTGACTTGCTTCTGATTTGAGTTTAGAAAATATCCAACGCAGAAGTTGTAGATCTCGATTTCGTATTTCCAATGATATAAAACTCATAAAAATTATAGATCGTATGAAAACGTTATATCCCAAATAATATTGGCTATACGGAATGGAACATAAAATAAATTTCATATTGGAACAACAAAGGATTTATCGAAGGTCCGAAATGTAATTCCACCAACACATACGTGCTAGAACATGATTTATATATTTTATTATGCCATTCATAACTGAGTAGTCGTTGGGATTACCGAGGTGTTAAAGCAATCTCCATTGTTAGTCCGAAAATGTGAGATCCAAAATTCACCTTTAGACGGCTTTATTTTCGCCCCTACAGATGGTGTCCATTTTGGGTCAATATCAAGTTTGGATTCCTAGAGAATAGGAACTCTAGATGTACCTGGTGAACTGACCTACCCTACGGTGATACTTCACTAGTTAAGTCCAAGGGTTCTTAAACAATGGGTTACACTTACGAAGGAATAATTAAAGGTTAATCAAAATTCCTTGACCAAATCAAACGGTGGTTGGTCAATTTAGGAATAAGAGTTATTCTTGTATATATTAGTGTAGGCACTGCATTTTTGCATATAAGGCCCGATGATGAATCTCGTATGGAGACACTACCTCTTTAGTTGTGGAAGCCGCGGGAAACTGACGTTGGAAGGGTAAAGTTGGAAATTAGCATTTTGTCAGATTTAACTCGCTTGTTTCGCTTCGGGTTCGCTTGTTGGACCTTTGTTTTTAAACACACCAAACCCAATCCAAAATAATTAAAACATTTAAAACACATCTCACAATTAAACTTAAATTAAATTAAAACACATGTCACAAATTAAATTAAATTAAATTAAACTAAAATCAAATTAAAACCAATTAAAACCAATTAAATTGAATTAAAATCTAATTAAACTAAATTCCAAAATTAAATAAATCACTTCCTAATTTTAAGTAAATCACCCATCAAAATAAAATAATTTATTGTCTTAAATAATTAAAATTAAACACAATTAAATTACTTGATTCTTTCCTTTTTAAAAGCCATGCAAACCCTAATGAATCACTATAAAATAACACATTCCCAACCCTTGCAAGCCCTCTCCTCTCTCACGGCAGTGACCACAAACCAGAACAAAAGAGAATAAATCCTAAAACAACAAACCCTAATCCTCTTCAACCTCTCTCTGGCCTCTCTCTCTCACAGACGATTCACAGCCACAACAACCTTCATCTCCTTCATTGACGAGAGCAAACCAAATGGAACCCTAAAATCATCTCACGGCCGAACAACCAGTAGCGACAAACCCTCACTGCCAGGCCATCAAGAGCAACAGCCACTCACAAACCTTCTCCACACTTAGACGCCCTCCACACGTCCCAGCCACGCCTCAAACTTTGCATCCCTTCAACAAACTTTCAACGCCACCAAACAAAATTCACAAAGAACCACGACCACAAACCCTAAAGGCCACAACGAAACCCTTCAACCAGTAACAAACTCACCCTCAAATTGCCACCTTGCCCACAACGTCACCTGCCTCTCCTTTCAATTAGCCTCACGTGAAGCCCACCATCAGTGCACACTAGCACCATCGCCTAGCTTCAAGCTCACCACGTTCACGCACCAGCTGCCACGCCCTTCACTCAAGCCTTCCACGCTTTGTAAGCCACACGCATCAGCCCCTTTACAAAGTCATTGCCCCTCAACGCATCAATCTCACAGCCATGAAACCCTAGGATACACGACACACACACTTTTGGCCAAATAAGCACACACCCCTGACCTTTATTCCCTCACAAGCCACGCCATTCATCATCCCCAATCACGTGCACCCACAAACAGAATACACTTAACGCCCTCTGACCAAGCCACAAACTCACACCTACACGCGCACAACCAGCACCAAATCTGCCCACTGAAATAGCCCTTGCATCTCACGTAAACAGTCCCCTGCACTTTGCCAAACCGCACGCCATACGTCCCTTAAATCCTCCCTGAACTGCAGTATATTAGACACACAAAACTGCCCAGTTGTAGCCTTAAAACAGTCCAGAACAACCCTTGAAGATTGCCGCAAAATGCCACCAAAAACAGCACCTAAAACACCCAAAATAGTAGCCTAATAGACCTGAAACAGTGACCAGAAAATACACCCAAAACAGTAGCAAAACGGAGTGAAAACAGTAGCCCGAACAGCGAAACAGAGAGGAAAAACGTTGGATTAGTGAACCAAAAAAGTTACGGAGCAACAACCCTTCCGACGGCCGTGTAACGTGCTTTCTTGAGACGACAAAAGAGGTTAGACCTGAGGGCACCCTTTTATTTATTATCTTTTATTTATTTTGTTTATTTTAAAAATATTATTGCATGAGAGTCGTTTGAGGCATGATGTGATTGTTGGATGGGCGGAATGTGTGTTCCCTTTTGTGGTATATAGGATGGAAACCCGGACGTAAATTCCGTAGCCGAATCCGAATGGACGGTAGTGCGGTTTGTACTCGGGATACAACGCCACGTACCACTTAAGAGACACGTATTTCGTCTCATCCAAACTTGTATTTGAGCATGATATAGTTTGTAGGTTATTTATTTATTATTTAAAGCATGATTTAGCCTAGTTTATTATTTATTGTCAAAATATGATAATGTTATTTTTATGCATGATATTTTGTTTAGCTTATGGTTATGTTTAAATAGTTATTTATTTATTTTGGTTTAATGGTTCAATGTGCTCATTGTGTGATTCTATGTGTTTGCCGTTTAAAGACTTATTTGCGAGCATGCAAACTTAGATTATGAGTTATTTTGATGAATGCATACTAGACGTAGATTACCCTTGAGCATGAATGTTGAATAGATTCGGTTAGTTTATTGTACAAATCATATCATCACAAGTGACATAAGTAAGGGACCATTCCGAACCCAACGGTTTGAGGTCTTCCCTTGCGAGGGGTGAGTGCGGCCTTAAATCTTTGTCCCGGTTCACACCGGGTGGCGACTCCATGTTATTTCTCTGGTTTAGTTCCCCCGCGGACTATTCCATACTCCCACTAGGCCGCGAGCCTAGAACAGCGTCGCCCAAGTTCTGTGTCCTACAGTCTGGCGACTCCACTGGGGATAGAGAATCGGCCCCGAAATAATGTCTTGTAATGTTTGGATTTGTGCTTTAATTAACCGTGTCTACAGTGGGTTGAAGGGGTTTAGTTAAATGCATTGTCAGCGAGAGCCTTTGTCCACACTCCCGTAAACCCACATGTGAACCTTAGTGGTAGAACTAGTAGAAATATTTTTTTTTTATGTTGATTTTTTGGACCGTCGTCATTTGGATCCAATTGGACCTTTTGTCAAAAGATGTGAACTTGTTGGGCCATTTAAACTGGGACGAGTTCGTGTCCTTTGACAGTTGGGCCAAAAGCTTCTAAAATGTCGGTGGGCCATTTTATGTTTGGGCCTCTTATCATTTGAAGTTGTTTAGCCATGTTATCGCAAAGTGTAAACCTGTTGGGCCTTTTCAACTGGGATAAGTTTGCACCGCGCAATAGTATGATTGAATACTTTAAAATGATAATGGGCCAACTAGTGTGAAAATTCTTAAATGGGCTTATATATTACATACATTGCACATATCTCATGCATCTCATGCATATACGCATCATGTTAACCCCATGTCTTAAAATCCATCATAGATATCCATTGGGTTAGGGGTAAAAGAAGACTTGTCAAGAAGAGTTTAGCAAACATGGATAGCGGGGAAAAGGAAATCGAGAAACAGTATACCTTACGGCAATTATAGAAAGACCATTGGGGGGGCCTTCAAAAAAAAGAGAGAGAAAAAAAAGGTTTTTTAGTCCTTAATAGTTATGCATAAGTCCGATGATGAAATTGATTGCTTTAGAGTGAAACTTTAGAAACGATAAACCCTTGACGTGCTTTTATCTGATGCTTTGAGTAATTGATCTATGTTACACTCGTAAGCACTTATTTATAGGTTCTTTGTAGTGAAACCTGAGTAGTTGGCAAGGTGACTAGTTGAAGAAATTGTAGGTCGGTGAATGACCGTTTGCTTAGTTGTCTTTCTTGATTTGCTTATGTTATGATGTGTGGTATGGTTGAAAATAAAAGAAAAATTCTCTAAAGAAAAGAAATAAACCGCCTATAACCGATAAGCGTGAAGCTACCCGTGGGCGAGTATTAGGACCACCATGAGGAGAAATGCTACCTTAAAGGGTAGGTGTGTTGAAAAAAAAGAAAAAAAAAAGAAAAAAAAAAGAGAAAAAAAAAAAGAAGAAGTTCAAAATGAAAAGAGAAAAGAAAGAGACAAGAGAAAAAGAGAAAGAAAACCATACCACACTGAGCACAGAAAAGCAACTGCAGGCATAATTGAGACATCTAGGTTGGTTTGACCCATCGATCCCGATTTTTGAAACAAAATCATTGAGTTAGCTTACCTAGGGATGAATCCGCAAAGGAACCTTTGCACACACACACTTTGAGTCTGGCTTAGATAATTTTTTCAAAGACTTGGATTTGAGTTGCATTGAGTGTTTTGAATGTTCTCTGGTTTCATTACTGGGCATTCCTTGAGGACGATAATATGTCTAACTATTGGGACTATTTCGTAGCATGTGATATAGTATGATATGGAAGGCCCCACCATGTGGTTCATCTTGACCAAGTACAAACAGCGGAGAGCAGAAAGGTAAACCAAGACTGGGGGCGACCAGTCTCCTACATCGCGAATCAGGGACGTAACAAGATATTGAGTCATGAAACCAGAGAGAAGATTGAGCAATCGCCTGGAGAACTGGTGGAAGACCTAACCCAACGAAATAAGAAATTCATTCATGCATGCATGCATACATGTAACATATTATGCATTCTTTTTGTGTTTGTTTCGTTTTGTATTCACAGGTTTCAAAGAAGAAAAGAGAAAGCGGCAAAGACAAGCCAACCATAATCAGCAACATATGAGTATCAGTTTTGGGGATGAGTCCCAAGGATGAGGCCCACATTAGCATCAGTGTCAATTTTGGGGATGAGTCCCAGGGTCGAGGCCCACATCAGCATCATTTTGGGGCGTAGCCCATGTCAGTATCAGTTTGGGGCGTGGCCCATATCAGTATCAGTTTGGGGCGATACCCATATTAGTATCAGTTTGGGGCGAAGCCCATATCAGCATCATTTTGGGGGCGAGGCCCATATCGGTATCAGTCTAAGGGCGAGGCCCACATCAGTATCAGTCTGGGGGCGAGGCCCATATAAGTATTCGTTTGTGGATGAGTCCCGGGGTTGAGGCCCACGTCAGTATCAGTTTTGGGGCGAGGCCCACATCAGCATCATTCAGGGGGAGAGGCCCACATCAGTGTCTGTATGGGGGCTTGGCCCACATCAGTTTCAGTTTGGGGTCGAGGCCCACATCAACATCAGTCTGGGGGCGAGGCCCATATTAGCATCAGTATCAATCTTACTGGGTATGGCACTCTAGGGGTGAGTCCCACATCATTATCAGCATCAGTTTTGCCGGGTATGGCACTCCGGGTATGGAGACATCAGTATCAGTTTTACCAGGTACGACACTCCGGGTATGGAGATATCAGATCAGTTTTGCCAGGTACGGCACTCCGGGTAGGGAGACATCAGGTCAGTTTTGCCAGGTACGGCACTCCGGGTATGCAGACATCAGATCAGTTTGCCAGGTACGGCACTCCAAGTATGGAGATATCAGATCAGTCAGGTACGACACTCCGGGTATGGAGATATCAGATCAGTTTTTTCAGGTACGGCACTCCGGGTAGGGAGACATCAGGTCATTTTTGCCAGGTACGGCACTCCAGGTATGGAGACATTAGATCAGTTTGCCAGGTATGGCACTCCAGGTATAGAGATATCAGATCAGTCAGGTACGGCACTCCGAGTATGAAGACATCACATCAGTTCTGCTAGATATAGCATTCTTGGGGCGAGGCCCACATAGCATCATATCAGTTTCTGCCGGGTATGACATTCTGGGGGGAAGGCCCACATAACATCAGATCAGTTTCTGCCGGGTATAGCATTCGGGGGGCGAGGCCCACATCACATCAGATCAGTTCTGCCGGGAATGACACTCCGAGAATGGAGATATAGTCCGGGAATGGACAGCTCAAGAATGAGCACGTCGAGAATGGAACACCGGGAATGGCACTCCAAGAATGGAGATATAGTCCGGGAATGGACAGCTCGAGAATGAGCACGCCGAGAATGGCACTCTGAGAATGGAAGATCAACATCAGCATCAGTTTGGCCGGGTATGGCACTCTGGGGGAGAGGCCACATCATCATCAGTATCAGTTTTTCTGGGTATGACACTCCGGGTATGGAGACATCAGTTTCAGTTTTACCGGGTATGGAGACATCAGATCAGTTTCATCGGGTATGGCACTCTGGGTATGGAGACACATCATCATCAGTAGTTTCGGGATGCGTCCCACGGTCGAGGGCCCACTACATCATCATTTTGAGGGCGAGATCCCTATTGTCAGCGGTATTGGGATGCGTCCCAGGGTCGAGGTGCCCCCGTTGTCGGTTGTAGTTTCAGGATGCGTCCCAGGGTCGAGGACCCACTACATCATCAGTTTGAGGGCGAGGCCCACTTTGTCAGTAGTATTGGGTCGAGGTGCTCAGGGTCGAGGTGCCCCCATTGTCGGTTGCAGTTCGAGGATGCGTCCCAGGGTCGAGGGCCCACTGCATCATCAGTTGTAGTTCCGGGATGTGTCCCAGGGTCGAGGACCCACTACATCATTAGTTCGAGGGTGAGGTCCCGGTTGTCAGCGGTGTTGGGTCGAGGTGCCCAGGGTCGAGGTGCCCCCGTTGTCGGTTGTAGTTCCGAGTCGAGGTGCCCACTACATCATCAGTTCGAGAGCGAGGTCCCTATTGTCAGCGGTGTTGGGTCGAGGTGCCCCCGTTGTCGGTTGTAGTTCCGGGTCGAGGTGCCCATGGTCGAGGTTCCCACTACATCATCAGTTTGAGGGCGAGGTCCCTATTGTCAGCGGTGTTGGGTCGAGGTGCCCCCGTTGTCGGTTGTAGTTCCGGGTCGAGGTGTCCAGGGTTGAGGTGCCCACTACATCATCAGTTCGAGAGCAAGGTCCCTATTGTCAGCGGGTCGAGGTGCCCAGGGTCGAGGTGCCCACTATATCATCAGTTCAAAGGCGAGGTCCCTATTGTCAGTGGTGTTGGGTCAAGGTGCCCAGGGTCGAGGTGCCCCCGTTGTCGGTTGTAGTTCCGGGTCGAGGTGCCCCTGTTGTCGGTTCCAGTTCCTGGATGCGTCCTAGGGTCGAGAGCCCACTACATCATCATCACCATTCACATTCGGTGGTTCGGGAAAAAAGCCCAGAGGTCGAGGCACCTCACCACCATATCAACTCAGTTCGAAACAACAGGCAAGTCAGGTGGCAGCTGGCGAGCCAGGTAAGTAAAAATGCATTGCATAACTTTGGTAGGATTGTCACTGTTACATACTGCGCAAGTCCCATCAAAGTGGGGGCGACTGTAGGCACTGCATTTTTGCATATAAGGCCCGATGATGAGTCTCGTATGGAGACACTACCTCTTTAGTTGTGGAAGCCGCGGGAAACGGACGTTGGAAGGGTAAAGTTGGAAATTAGCATTTTGTCAGATTTAACTCGCTTGTTTCGCTTCGTGTTCGCTTGTTGGACCTCTGTTTTTAAACACACCAAACCCAATCCAAAATAATTAAAACATTTAAAACACAACTCACAAATTAAATTAAATTAAATTAAAACATATGTCACAAATTAAAATTAAATTAAAATAAATTAAAATCAAATTAAAACCAATTAAAACCAATTAAATTAAATTAAAATCTAATTAAACTAATTCCAAAATTAAAATAAATCACTTCCTAATTTTAATTAAATCACCCACCAAAATAAAATTATTTCTTGTCTTAAATAATTAAAATTAAACACAAATTAAATTACTTGATTTCTTTCCTTTTTAAAAGCCATGCAAACCCTAATGAATCATTATAAAAATAACACATTCTCAACCCTTGCAACCCATCTCCTCTCTCTCGGCAGTGACCACAAACCCGAACAAAAGAGAATAAAACCTAAAACAACAAACCCTAATCCTCTTCAACCTCTCTCTGGCCTCTCTCTCGCACAGACGAATCACAGCCACAACAACCTTCATCTCCTTCACTGACGAGAGCAAAGCAAATGGAACCCTAAAATCATCTCACGGCCGAACAACCAGTAGCGACAAACCCTCACTGCCAGGCCATCAAGAGCAGCAGCCACTCACAAACCTTCTCCACACTTAGACGCCCTCCACACGTCCCAGCCACGCCTCAAACTTTGCTTCCCTTCAACAAACTTTCAACGCCACCAAACAAAACGCACTTGCTTCCACTCTTGTTTTGCCATAAAACGCACTTGCTTCCCTCCATTTTCTTTTCATTTTGTTCGACAGTTCACTGTCTCTTTTAAAAAATCATTAAATCCATTTTACTTTAATGGTTTAAAAGTCAAACAAATAAAACCATTAATTCCCTCAACAACCACATCCCTCAATCACATCAAGTCAATCTTGTCAAGTCACATCACTCAAAGTGACAAGTGATTTGACGCTTGACGCGACTAATGATTTGACGCTTGATTTGACGAGCCGCGCTCGAATTCGAAATACGAATGCGCTCGCAAATAATCTCGGGCTCGGATTCGCTAATTCTAAATTAACGAATTTTCCGTCGCGTCGTAATTAAATGATTACGCCTAGCGAAATCACTATTCACGTCGCTAACGAATTAATTCTAAATTAATCCGCTCGCCCGAATTAAAATCTAATTTTAATTCCGCGTCGAAATCCAATTTCGTTTAATATATCAAATATATTAATTCCTCGATTAATTCCAAATTAATCATTCTCTCTCTTTAAATTGATTTTTTATCCCAGATAAAATATATCTCTGTAATTAATCCCAGATTAATTTTCTCTCTCATCATACTAATCCCAGATTAATAAAAGTGCGAGTCATACGTCATCGGTGAATCTTTGGGAAGCGACCCATGAGATCCCCGGATATGTTGGTAGTCAAATCGGTCATCGGACTATCCGAACACGTGAGTACCAAGTACTACGTTTTACCAATTTACGAGACACGATCGGCTTCTAGCAAAGCATGAAGTCTACCCAATTCTTCGGTCATATCCATCTAAGAATATTAAGATCTGTATCAAGCGTAGTATACCAAGTATTGTGTATATCGGCCCAGTATCGGATAGTCACGTGCTAGGGCTGGGGCTGGATAAGTGTCTGCCCCGTCCGAAGCACATGTCGGATGTCTGGTAACTAGTCTCTATAATCGGATATGCATGACCTAGTCATAATATCCCGATGGTTGCGCAACACTTAAGAGCACTAATACCGTATCCTGCGTGACATCATCTCCACTATGACTGAAGTGATACTTCCATCTTGACATCACACCCAATACTCTACGATTCTCAATATACCCAGCAGTTGGCGTACACAGAACCGGTTAGAGTCCTAGACGACCTCAACTAAAGTATATTGATTGTCGTAAGCATTAGCGGTGCAAGTCTCAGGTTAAGACCAAATACACCTACCCTGATGTCGGACTCCCATAGACACATAGTCATAATACCAATGGGATTCCGAGGGGTCTATCCAGAGCGAAGCTGTTTCCCGTACCATCGGTGAAACACAACCTCCTATCGCACTTGCATAAGTATCCAATACTTAAATATATGAGAGAACTATGCCGTTTGTGCCCTCACAACGCGCACAAGTGCACTACTAGCCTATTCCGCATTATCGATGTCCTGTCTCGATAATACTCCGGCTAGGGATATTTAATGATTAATCCTTCGTGGACTGATACTGTCTCATATCATTCTCCGTCAGGAACAAATCATAGGGACCTCTAATCATTTATACATCTAAGGTGATCTAATCACAAATGATAAGAGTGCAATCTCCTTTGTCACATAGTTAATTTGTACAAAAACACCATGATCTGTACAAATAGTGACGCTATGGGTCATTTTGTCCAACACCACCATCAATCACTCAAAGTGACTAGACATCACATAATTCAAAGTGACAAGACATCTATCAATTGAATGACTAATGATGGACGCTTGATGTGACTTGTGGGCCGCACTTGAATTCGAAATGTGCGAGTGAGCCCGCAAACACTCCCGGGCTCGGGTTCGCTAATTCCGAATTAACGAATTTTCCGTTGCGACGTAATTAAATCACATTTATTAAATATTATGCCTAGCAAAATTACTATTCACATCGCTAACGAATTAATTCTAAATTAACTCTTTCGCCCGAATTAAAATCTAATTTTAATTCCGCGTCGAAATCTAATTTCGTATAATATATCGAATATATTATTTTATCGATTAATTCCAAATTAATCTTTCTCTCTCTTTTAATAATATTTTATCCCAGATAAAATATCTCCGTAATTAATCACAAATTAATTTTCTCTCTCTTCTAATTAATCCCAGATTAATAAAGTGCGAGTCATACGTCATCGGTGAATCTTCAGGAAGTGACCCATGAGATCCCCGGATATGTTGGCAGTAAATCCGGTCGTTGGACTATCGAAACCGTACGTACCTAGTAGTACTACATTTTTACCGATTTACAAGACATGGTTGGCTTCTAGCAAAGCACCGTGCCTACCCAATTCTCCAGAAATATTCTTAAAGGAATATGTGATCTATATCAGGCATAGTATACGTAGTATTGTGTATTACGATCCAGCATCGGATGTCACGTGCAAGGCCTGAGGCTGGAATTGTGTCTGCCCCGTACTAATCACATATCGGATCTCTGGTAACTAGTCTCTATAATCGGATAATCATGACCTAGTCATATTATCCCGGTAGCTGCAGCATAAAAGAGCACCAGTTCCATATCATACGTGATCATCATCTCCACTATGACTGGAGTGATACTTCCATCTTGACATCACACCCAATACACTACGATTCTCAATATACCAGAAGAGGCGTACAGAGAACCTGTTAAAGCCCTCGATGACCTAAACCAAAGTATATTGATTGTCGCATGTAGTAGCGGTGCAAGTCTCAGGTTAAGACCAAATACACCTACCCTAATTCGGACTTCCATAGACACATAGTCATACTACCAATGGAATTCTGATGGGTCTATCCAGAGCGAAGCTGTTCCCGTACCATCGGTAAACACAACCTCCTATTACAATTGCATGAGTATCATATACCCAAATATATGAGAACTATGCCGTTATGCTCCCACAACGCGCACAAGTGTAATACTAGTCTTTTACGTATTATCGATGTCAAATCTCGATAATACTCCGACTAGGGATATAATGATTAAACCTTCGTGGATTGATACTGTCTCATATGGACCTTTTATCATTTATACATCTAGGTAATCGAATTACAAATGATAAAAGGGAAATTTCCTTTGTCACATAGTTAATTTGTACAACAACACCATGATATGTACAAATAGTGATGTTATGGGTCATAATTGTCTAACAACATGAAGACCTTAAGTTTGTCATGACAGAGGAGTGTCCTCTCGAGCCAGCCATAAACTCTAGTGAAGATGTGCGCGATGTCTACCAGAAATGGATGAGGCTAATTAGAAAGCCCACAGCTACTTGCTAACAGAGATGTCTGAGGTTATTACTAAAAATCATGAGCCTGTGGCTACAACATCTTTGATGATGGAGTCATCTCAGGGCATGTTCGAACAACCTTAGGAGCGGTAGTGTCATGAGGCCATGGTCTCAGCAATGACCGCGAGGATTAAAGAATGGACATTAGTCCGAGAACACATCTTGAGGATGATGATCTATCTCAATAAAACTGAAACTCATGGAGCTCATATTAACAAGCGAAGTCAAGTCACCATGATCGTGGAAACTCTTCTGAAGAGTATCCTACAGTTTAAAAGTAACTATGTTATGAACAAGTTATCTTTTACTTTGACGCATCACAAGTCTATTTTGGTGGATCCCCGTAAGCCCAATGGAGAGGCAAATGTTGCCGAATCATCTAAATATGCAAATAACAAGAAGAAAAGCAATGAGAAGACTAAAACAAAGCCTATGAAGAAGATCAAGAAAGTCTTCAAGGATTCCTATCCCAAAGGAAAGTATTTCCATTGCAACAAGGATGAGCATTGTAAAAGGAACTGCCCTAAATAACTTGCCGAGCTGAAAGAGAAGAAGGCTACTGGTAAATACGATTTACTTGTTATTGAATCTCTATTAGTGGAGGGCGATAAATCCACATGGATTGTTGATTCTGGAGCCTCTAACAATGTTTATTCTTGTAACATCCCCCTCTCGGAGATGCTATCGGTAGGGAATAGGTTGATCTATCCCCCCGAGCCTCTGACTTTTTGACTATGAACATCCTTAACTTCACCATCTCAAACATAAACTCATATATAGGGAACACAAACCAACTCAACAACATAAAATGCTTTTTATACTCATAATTGTGTTCACAATAATACTTCGCTTTATAATTTTGTTAATAGACACTTTTAACATAATACAATGAATTATGCAAAACTAATATCTAAATGCAACTCTACTTTTACACTGACTGTACTGAGCCTCTGAACTCTACCCGGTGGACTCAATACCTTAGGGAATGCCATCAGTATCCATCCTCTCGAGCTCGTCCTCCGAGTAAACCAGCAAAATAGAAACACTGAGAGTATGAGGGGTTAGATCGTTTGAACGACCCAGTGAGTTGACAGTTTAAAACCAAAACTGAAATACTTTATAAAACATTCATTTTTCTAAAATCCAAAATCATCTAAAGGGAAACTGATCTTTTCTGAAAACACTTTCAAAAAACTGATGTGTCTGAAAACATCTTTTCTGAAAACTCTTTTATGTGAAACTTTTCTGAAAATCATTTCTGTCTGTAAAACTCTGAGATCTGTTGTAAAACTGAAATCTTTATATGACTCTTTTATAAAACTATTCTTTCTAAAAACCATATCTTTGAGAATCTGTTGAAAAACCAGACATATGGGGGTGTTACGTATCACCGTCCCCCCATACTCATAGAAAATCTGTGTAAAATATAACGACCAGAAAATCCTGACTACTGTTACATCATGGGACGAGTGTTACATATAAACTATATTTGAACACACACACACACACACACACACACACACACACATATATATATATATATATATATTCATGAAATGACTTTGGAGACAATTGGTGAATTCCTCAAAATTATGATACAAAACTGCATAATGTTCTACTCCGCACAGCCCATGGTATTTGGGCCATACCTTTCTCATACGAACTCCGATTTTTATGAATTGTATATCTTCAGTAATAAGAAAAGAATATGACAAGGAATGGATTTATTGAGGCACAATCTAGAGATATCCAGAGAAACTAAAGATGTGAATATATGAATAACTTAAGAAAGAAACTTTAAGAATAAGAAGGTTAAGGGAACAAGGCGGTGCGAAGAAAGGATAATCAGATTTTTATTAGCAACGACTATAAAGATGAAGACATCAAAATCTAGAGGATGAAGCCCGTAAGTAATTGGAAGTTAAGAAAATAGACAGTTAAGTAGTCAAACCAAGAGAATAAATGCCTAGCTAAACTCAACAAGTAAAACTGGAAGTGTATTGGGACATTTTTTTCCATTAGAAATAAGGAATATCTTTGTATATTTTTGTTCAAGCTATAGTGGAACGTGAAGAAAGCTAACATTTAGAGACAAAATCACCCTTTAGCATAAGAAGGCGTTTGATAAGAAGAGATTAAAGATACACTCAGTAAGACATTACATGAGTTATACTATAAAATAAAGTGAGGAACTTGAAGTATACTTAAAACCAAGGAAAAGAAAAGGTTATTAACTATGGTACAAAAGTATAATAGGGATATGATAGCTGCAAAGAATCGCAGAAGCCAAGCGATATCTAAAAGTTGGTAATAACCTAGCAGAGAAATACGAGATGGAAATAAGCAATTCTTGTAGAACATCCGTGGATGGACCTATATTAGCATAAATGCACCATCATTTAAGATTCTACAAATTGACTATACTTTCATGAAGTCAAATATAGAATGAATAGTTATCCAAGAAGTCTAAGAAAAGTATTAAGCCTTAAAGGAAAAGAAAAAAATAAGTAAAAGACAATCACAGAGTGACAGATAGAAACAAGAGTTCAGACCTTAAGAAATAAAGTCATATCTTGCTAAGTTTCTATATAAGAATGAAGGGTCGTAATGAGAACTTCAAAGAATAAATCTTTCAGCTGTGTGTAAACTAAATAAGGTATATTAAGCCAAGAAATTCCCAGAATTTGTAGTACCGAGCTCAGTATTAGAAAGAATTCGAGGACGAATCCTATTTAAGGGGGGGAGAATTTGTCACGACCGAAAATCCCAACTACTATTACATAATATAAACTACGTTTGAACACACACACACATATATATATATATATATATATTCATGAAATTACTTTGGGAATAATTAGTGAATTCCTCAAAATTTCGATATGAAACTGCATAATGTTCTACTCTGAATAGCCCATAGTATTTGGACCATAACTTTCTAATATGAACTCTGATTTTTATGAATTTTATATCTCCGGAAATTTGAGATCAAGACCTACAACCTTAACGTTGAATACTTTTCCAAATTCGAAATAGAAACATGTCAAAAATACAACTAAAAAATCTAGGTGAATTGTACCTAAGGATAAGTCTAGATAATTCTCAAAACTTCTCAAATTTTCAATTTTATTTCATTAAATATACACAAAAATATCAAACAAGCCCTAATATATATATGTGGTATTATTCATGCTTTCATAAGAGAAAAAGAAAAGAAGGAAAAACGTGAAAGAGAGGAAGAATAAGAGAGGAAGAATAAGAAGAAATTAGAAGAAATGAGAAGAAAATAAAGAAGAAGCAAATAAAATCTTCCCATATCAAGCTAAAAAGATAAGCAATAGGCTTAGAAAGCTTGGAAGATGAAGAAGAATCAAGCTAGTAAGGTAAGAAGTCTTGACCTAAACATGAATTGGTGGGGTTTTGATTAACTAATGCTATATTTTGTTTTTTGGCATGATAGAGATTGCATTTAGGTAAACAATAAACAAGAAAATATTGTATTAGAAAGTGACCAAGTTTATGGAGATTTTAAATTTTGAATAAATTGAGATATGGAAATTTAAGGGTTGCTTTAATGATGATATATGATGTGTAAATATAGAGGTTTAAAGAGTGGTTTATGTAAAAGTTGTAGTAGGTGTTGGATAATATGACCCATAGCGTCACTATTTGTACAGATCATAGTGTTGTTGTACAAATTAACTATGTGACAAGGAAATTGCACTCTCATCATTTGTGATTAGATCACCTTAGATATATAAATGAAGAGAGGTCCATATGATTAGTTCCTGGATTGAGATGATATGAGACAGTATCAGTCCACGAAGGATTAATCATTAAATATCCCTAGTCGTAGTATTATCGAGACTGGACATCGATAATGCGGAATAGGCTAGTATTGCACTTGTGCGCGTTGTGAGGGCACAACAGCATATTCTCATATATTTGGGTATTGGATACTCATGCAAGTGCGATAGGAGGTTGTGTTTCACCGATGGTACGGGAAACAGCTTCGCTCTGGATAGACCCCTCGGAATCCCATTGGTATTATGACTATGTGTCTATGGGAGTCCGACATCAGGGTAGGTGTGTATGGTCTTAACTTGAGACTTGCACCGCTAATGCTTACGACAATCAATATACTTTAGTTGAGGTCGTCTAGGACTCTAACCGGTTCTGTGTACGCCAATGCTGGGTATATTGAGAATCGTAGAGTATTGGGTGTGATGTCAAGACGGAAGTATCACTCCAGTCATAGTGGAGATGATGTCACGCAGGATACGGTATTAGTGCTCTTAAGTGCTGGCCGACCATCGGGATATTATGACAAGGTCATGTATATCCGATTATAGAGACTAGTTACCAGACATCCGACATGTGCTTCGGACGGGGCAGACACTTATCCAGCCCCAGCCCTAGCACGTGACTATCCGATACTGGGCCGATATACACGATACTTGGTATACTACGCTTGATATAGATCTTAAATATTCTTAGATGAATATGACCGGAGAATTGGGTAGACTTCGTGCTTTGCTAGAAGCCGATCTTGTCTCGTAAATCGGTAGAACGTAGTACTTGGTACGTACGTGATTCGGATACTCCGACGACCGTATTTACTGCCGACTTATCCGGGGATCTCATGGGTCGCTTCCCGATATGCCCGACGATGACACATACTCGCACTCATTAATAATCTGGGATTATATAGAAGAGAGAGAAAATTAATCTAGGATTAATTACGGAGATATTTTATCTGGGATAAAATATCGTCTAAAGAGAGAGAATGATTAATTTAGAATTAATCGGTAAATTAATATATTCGATATATTAAACGAAATTAGATTTCGACGCGGAATTGAAATTGGATTTTAATTCGGGCGAACGAATTAATTTAGAATTAATTCGTTAGCGACGTGAATAGTGAATTCGCTAGGCGTAATCATTTAATTACGACGCAACGGCAAAATCGCTAATTAGGAATTAGCGAAACCGAGCCCGAGTGTGATTGCGAGCGCATTCGTATTTCGAATTCGAGTGCGGCAACGCAAGTCACATCAAGCGTCAAATCATTCGTCACATCAAGCGTCAAATCAAAAGTCACTTTGAGTGATGATGATTGATGGATGTGATTGATTGATTGATGATGACTTACATCAAATCACTTTATTAAAGTGACTTTGAATAGTGATGTGTTTTGGTGAAATAGTGTAAGTTGGTGAGACATTTACCTTTTAATTATTTATGAATTATTTGGTAATTGTTTAATGTATTTTCTTGGAAAATATATAAAGGTTTTTGGAAATCTTTTAATAACCATTACACATTTTCTCTCCATCTCTCCTCCTCTCTTTCTCACGCCCAAGGGGCTGTTTCTTTCTTCTCCAAACACTCACTGCCGTGAGTTTAAGGGAGCAATGAGTGTGTTTTTTGTGGCAAAACACAAGTGCTAGCACACTTACGAGACTTGCGAAGGTGTTAGGGAGGTTCACCCATGAGGCGGGATCTATTCGACGAAGCTTGGAGCATGACGAATGACCATTTTCACGCCCAAAATGTGAGCAACATCACTGCAGTTCACGCCAAAACAGTGAGGATTTTCAAGTTTTGTTGCTTGCCGCGTCTCTCAACCGATCGATGTGAGTATTCCGCTACCTCCGTTGATGTGTTCACACATGTATTTCATTGCTTGTTTGATCTTGGGACCTAGATATAATCACAACAATGGTATCAGAGCTATAGGTTCAAGCATGAAAATGTAGGGCTTAAATTGGGTACTTTGTATTTGAGCATGATTTTATAAAATTGGTTGTTTGAGCATGCTTTAATATATGTTGTATTGAAGATTGATTTGATCAATTTCAAGAAAATGTGTTTGGAACAATTTTCCCCAAATTTGGAGTGTTGGCCGAATGTATGTATAATTTTGAATCCATGGAATTTTTCCATTTTGATTCATTGGATGAGTTATAATCATGAAGGATGATGTTAATTTGAAGTCAATTAGATTGAATTTTGAATTGAACATAAATCCCCAAAATGTATATGTTGGCCGAATTTCATATGCCCTTTAATGTCTTGGTATTTTGATTTTAGGACATTGGATGTGTTGAAATCAATTAGGATGTTGATTTAATGTCGATTGTGGGTTTGATTGGATTGAAACCAAATCGGACAAAAAATCCCTCCTTGGCCGAGAGCATTAAAGCATGTAATGGGTTTGATTTTTTCATTTATGTGTTGGACATGTGATGATGATAATGAACATGATTAATTGGACTAATTTCATGTTTTAGAAATATTGATTGGGTGATTAATCATGTAATGCACTTTAGGTAATTAAATTGCGAAATTGGATTGTGTAATTTAATGAATTAGGCCTTTAATTGGATTTGGGCTTATTAAGTTGTAATTGGGCTTATTGGGCTTGATTTTATCAAGTTGGTTTAGGCCAAATGGATTGGATCCAATTGGGCCCAAAACCACTACCATAAAGCCCAAATGCGACTAATAAACCTTTAAAGTTTAATTGGGCCTAATGGGCCTAAATTGATTTCTGGGCTTATGGGGTTACTCCTTGATTGGGCTTTGGTTGCCGAAGCCCACGCCTTAAAGAAATTAATTAAAAGCCCATTAGACTTGAATTGAATTGACGTTGGACGTTAATCGGGCTTTGAGACCCGACGCGATTAAATTTGGAATTTAAGTCGAAAAGGTTTATTAAATAAAGTGTAATATTTAATTTGGAATTGAATAGTGAATTAGTATTAAATACATGTTAAATTGGATTTAATTATGTAGTTTAATTTAATTCATGAATTCGTACTTTGAGTACTTATTCGCAAAAAACGAGTTTGACTCGAGCAAAATCAAATCGTTGTTTGAACATTGGATGATCACATAATTATCAGATTAATTAATTTGATTAGATTGATTGATAGCATGCTTTGTGTGAATACGTGGTTGTGATGAATGAATAATGTATATCGGATGGATATTAGTCGGGTGGGGCAATTTTGGAAATTGTTGTAATAAATTCGATTTATTAAATTGGACCTGCGTGTCCAGCCTTATCACCTCTATTCTCTTTGTATTCTCTTCTCACCTATTCCCTCAATGTAAATGAGGTTTCTTTAGAAGTGTAGTGTAACGGGTAGAAGTAATACAAGTGCTAGCTTGAGTGAGAAAGGGAGAGATTTGATCTAGGATCAATGTTAAGTATCCATCCGCATATCATTATTATTTATTTTCATACTCGCTTTATTATGTATTTAGAATGCATGTTTAAGGGTGTATGATGATGAGACCTTAACAAAGATAATGAAATTGGTAGCCAATTTGCACGCGAAAAGCCCTCATCAAATATCATGCGTTTTTCCTTCCATTGAGTGATTCTTACTCAAGATCCTAGATTGGCATGGGTTGTTGGCCAAAGTCAAGCCCTTGTCCGTCGAAGATGTGTTTGAATCACGAGGCTTGTTCCATATTGGTGTCTTGTCCAAGTTGTGGTTTGTTGGCCAAAGTCAAGACCACTTCTTGTCCAACGACATTGATTACGAAGCTTCCATGGTCAATGGGTCCGCGCTTGACTGGGATCACTAGGTTTGTTGTGCCAAAGCCAAGGCCTAGTTGATTCAGAGGAAAAAGGTTAGGTATATATTGGATATATAGGCATATATAAGATATATGTTTCGGACTTGGATGTCCACCTACTGGATCTAGGAGTTGGATGAGATCCAATTGATCTTAGAGATCTACCTAGTTAATTATCATACAATTTGTTGGCCAAAGTCAAGATTGTGTGATATTTAACGGGATCCTAGCCCACTAGGAAACACGGTTTCCCGAGTACTCGACAGAGGGTTAGAGGCTCGACGAAAAATAGTGGGAGGCAAGAATTGAATTTGCAATATTCGTTCAATTACTCGCCATACGCGCTCAAACAAATATCACTCGTCAATATTAAAAGTATTAGTTGGACTAATATTTAATGTTGTTTTAATAAACAGTTGGACTGTATTATAGTTGATTATATAATTGGATTATATTAATCAATATATTTGAATTAATTAATTTCAGTTTACAGTTGATTTTATAATTGGATTATAGTAATCAATGTAATTGAGGTTAATTAATTTGGATTATATTTGATTATATAGTTGGACTATTATAATCATTATAATATATAGTACCACTAATAATTGATTAAATAGTTGGACTATTGAAATCAAGAAAAAATTGAAAAGTTGGATATTTAAAATATAATCTTGGATTAAATATTTTAAATGATTTAATTTTCAAATTGGGAATAAATAATAGGTTACTTTATTTGATAAAATAACTTATTATACCTTAAGCCCAAAATTAAGCAAAATAAGTAGAGCATAAAATCTTTGGAAGATTTATGTGATGATGACTTTAGTGCTTAATTTAATATACTTGTCATAAATCTAATTTAGATTTAAGAAGTATTAAATTGCAATTTATAATTCTTGGAGAATTAATTGACTATTCTAGAGGAGATAAAGTCAAAGTTTGCAATTGGGCATGTAGCACGAGGTGCACATCGTTTCGATATTCTAAAAATCCAAGGCTTGGCCTAAGGTTCCTGAAATATTGAAAAGGATAATTGACATATCCCAAAGTGACTACCATTTGGATATGGCGGACACGAAGGAATTAAAGAAAGGGCAAGGCTCTTACTTTAAAAATGATTGTCAAAGTTATGTTCACTACTAGTGTTGAAATTAGATTTTAAATACTTAGTGTGGTACATAAAATATATGTATTGATGTTCAGAATCTGCTTTGAGCAGGATACTGACTTCAAGCTGAGATTGCTCTGCGAATCGGAAACGGGACGAAAGTCGCTGTTTCGACCGTAGATACCTAAGTTTAGGAACTACCCTTCGGGTGTGTACTTAAATTAGGAACTGTTATAATGTAACTAGTCTGACTAGAGACATTATCTCTATATCAGTGTTTAATCCATTGTGGATAAACCTTTATATTCTAGAACACTAAGTGTTTCATTATATAAAGATGATACTGAGATAAACACATTAGATGTGAATAACAGAATTTATATTTTGAATATAATTAAAATCTCAAACATATAAAATGACAAATAAATAGCTCAAATTGATTTGATCAAGTAGAGACTTATTTGTGGCATTGTTGTCTAGGACACAATTAAACAAGACTCGTATATCCGCACTTTTGAAGAGTGGGTACTAGGACTGATTTGACTATTCAAATAAAGTCTACGAATCTAGTTTGTTAGGTAAAGTACCTAAAACACTGTTTACTTGGTAATAGTGTAAGTGCCACCGATCTGTTAGCCCTATTCATGGTGAAGTTAGTGGGCCCATATCTAGCTAGGCTAGATGTGAACATGAATATTTCGTGACCTTAACGGATGTGGCATCACGTTATGGTTATGTGTTTCTTTTGAAGAACACAGATCGGAAACTATTAGAGTTTCGACACGAAGTAGATAAACAGATCGACTATAGTATTATGCCGTCACGGTAAGACCGTAATGGAAATACTTAAGCAGTAAGTTTCAAATATACATGAAAGAGTATAGTATTCTTTCAGATGAGGACTCCTCCCGAGACACGTCAGTTTGACGGTGTGTCCGAACTAAAAACCGAATTTTGTTGGACATGATAAGGTTTATCACGAGTCGCTCTGAGCTACCATTTCCTTCAACGGATATGTATTAACAGTGCAAAACTTATTTAGAATAAGGTTCCATATAAATCTGTTTGACAGATATCATATAGGATATGAACAGGAAAGAAACATGGTTTCTCATTCCTAATAATTTGGGTATGCCAGCATAACGTTTGGATGATACCAAACAAGAACCCAAATTGGATAAGTGCCATATATAGGTTATCCTAAGGGAAACCATAAGTATAGTACTTATAAATCTCACATGAGAACAATATGATTGTTGCTCACCATGCGGTTTTCCTAAGAGGAACACCGATATGCAGTGGTCAGTGGGAGGATAGTGATACTCGATGAAAATCAGAGTAATACTATTCAAGGCACGAAGTCCGTAATGGAACACAAATAGTTCATCAATGATGAAATCTGTACCATTAATCTTCGAATACACAAGAACCGCGTAGAGATCGGAGAGAATCAGAAAACAACCTGGGGTATGGGTTTCTGATCTCACCTCATAAAGATGTCAATCTTATGAGGAGGTATACCAACCGACTACGTTTTGAGGAAGTGATACAGGGTATCGACTCCCTATTATGGCAAAGTGCCATGAGTCCGAAATGGATTCCATATATAACAACTATGTTTGGATACTAGTTGTTGTACCAAAGGCATTGTGCCTATTGGTACTGTAAAAGTCTTCAAGGAAGACATACATGGATGGCAACATACCAACGTACAAAGCTAGGCTTGTGACGGAAAGGTATCGTTATCAACATTGTGTTAATAACGGTTCAACCTTTTACCTGTTGCCATGGTAAATCCATTTTGATGATGCTTGTTGATACTGCATATTTCATTTATGAAATGTGTCAGTTAAAGATCAAAATCGCTTTCCTGAAAAGGAAACCTCTTGGAGGATGCTTACAACATCCTGACGATTTTGTATAACCGACAAACAAGGTTTGCGGGTTATTCGATCCATGTTTGGATTGAAGCAAGCATAAGGTTCTTGAAACTGTCGTTTTGAAATAATCATAATGGTTATGATTTGACTCAAAACGAAATGATTCTTGTGTATATAAGGAGGTTAGTGGGAGAGCACTGATAATGAAATTCCATAAAATAATTGGTGAAAACTTGGATAGATTTGGAGTTGTTTAACACTCTGGGAAATTGTACATTTAAAATGTACTTATATGGTGTCTCATACGCTTTGAGCATATGGAGTCACAATCAGGACAATCCAAGTGATAGTCACTGGATTGAAGTTAAGAACATCTGTTAGTATCTTAGAGAACTAAAGATGCTGTCTAAAACTATGGAGAGAAGGAGAACTTGAAGTGACTGGGATCACTGCCGCAAGTTTCCAAACAGTTAAATACTGCGGTACTATAAAGTTTGAATAACGGGACAGTGAGCTGGAAATCTTCCGAGCAAGATACTGTTGCCGAATAAAAAAACAAATGCGGATTATTGCTGCGGTGAGGCAGCAATAGAAGCCATTTGGGTCGATAATAAATCTAATTAGATTAGATATAGTTCTGTTAGCAGCTGAGCTAGGCGTCAGCACAAGGCTAAAGAATTAAAGGTCTCATCGACGATCCAAATATATACTTCTATATTCATCTGATTCGTTCGGATCATACATCGTGGCGATGTGATGATCGTATAAATCGCGTCAGACGATAATCATGAAAATCCGCTGACGAAAACCTTTTCTCAGCAATTTGAGCGAACCGTACATAGTTCGGGTGTACGACACTTGAGTGACTGGCTATGTGCCAAGTGGGAGATTGTTGGATAATATGACCCATAGCGTCACTATTTGTACAGATCATAGTGTTGTTGTACAAATTAACTATGTGACAAGGAAATTGCACTCTCATCATTTGTGATTAGATCACCTTAGATATATAAATGAAGAGAGGTCCATATGATTAGTTCCTGGATTGAGATGATATGAGACAGTATCAGTCCACGAAGGATTAATCATTAAATATCCCTAGTCGTAGTATTATCGAGACTGGACATCGATAATGCGGAATAGGCTAGTATTGCACTTGTGCGCGTTGTGAGGGCACAACAGCATAGTTCTCATATATTGGGTATTGGATACATGCAAGTGCGATAGGAGGTTGTGTTTCACCGATGGTACGGGAAACAGCTTCGCTCTGGATAGACCCCTCGGAATCCCATTGGTATTATGACTATGTGTCTATGGGAGTCCGACATCAGGGTAGGTGTGTATGGTCTTAACTTGAGACTTGCACCGCTAATGCTTACGACAATCAATATACTTTAGTTGAGGTCGTCTAGGACTCTAACCGGTTCTGTGTACGCCAATGCTGGGTATATTGAGAATCGTAGAGTATTGGGTGTGATGTCAAGACGGAAGTATCACTCCAGTCATAGTGAGATGATGTCACGCAGGATACGGTATTAGTGCTCTTAAGTGCTGGCCGGCCATCGGGATATTATGACAAGGTCATGTATATCCGATTATAGAGACTAGTTACCAGACATCCGACATGTGCTTCGGACGGGGGGCAGACACTTATCCAGCCCCAGCCCTAGCACGTGACTATCCGATACTGGGCCGATATACACGATACTTGGTATACTACGCTTGATATAGATCTTAAATATTCTTAGATGAATATGACCGGAGAATTGGGTAGACTTCGTGCTTTGCTAGAAGCCGATCTTGTCTCGTAAATCGGTAGAACGTAGTACTTGGTACGTACGTGATTCGGATACTCCGACGACCGTATTTACTGCCGACTTATCCGGGGATCTCATGGGTCGCTTCCCGATAATGCACCGATGACGCATAACTCGCACTCATTAATAATCTGGGATTATATAGAAGAGAGAGAAAATTAATCTAGGATTAATTACGGAGATATTTTATCTGGGATAAAATATCGTCTAAAGAGAGAGAATGATTAATTTGGAATTAATCGGTAAATTAATATATTCGATATATTAAACGAAATTAGATTTCGACGCGGAATTGAAATTGGATTTTAATTCGGGCGAACGAATTAATTTAGAATTAATTCGTTAGCGACGTGAATAGTGAATTCGCTAGGCGTAATCATTTAATTACGACGCAACGGAAAATTCGCTAATTAGGAATTAGCGAAACCGAGCCCGAGTGTGTTGCGAGCGCATTCGTATTTCGAATTCGAGTGTGCGGCAACGCAAGTCACATCAAGCGTCAAATCAAAAGTCACTTTGAGTGATTGATTGATTGATGGATGTGATTGATTGATTGATGGATTGACTGACATCAAATCACTTTATTAAATGACTTTGAATAGTGATGTGTGTTTGGTGAAATAGTGTGTAAGTTTGTGAGACATTTACCTTTTAATTATTATGAATTATTTGGTAATTGTTTAATGTATTTTTTTGGAAAAATATATAAAGGTTTTGGAAAATCTTTTAATAACCAATTACACATTTCTCTCCATTCTCTCCTCTCTCTTTCTCACGCCCAAGGGGCTGTTCTTTCTTTCCAACACAGCTCACTGCCGTGAGCTTAGGGGAGCAATGAGTGTGTTTTTATGCAAAAACACAAGTGCTAGCACACTTACGAGACTTGCGAAGGTGTTAGGGAGGTTCACCCATGAGGCGGGATCCGTCGACGAAGCTTGGAGCTTGACGAAGATGACCATTTTCACGCCCAAAACAGTGAGCAACTCACTGCAGTTCACGCCCAAAACAGTGAGGATTTTCAAGTTTTGTTGCTTGCCGCATCTCTCAACCGATCGATGTGAGTATTCCGCTACCTCCGTTGATGTGTTCACACATGTATTTCATTGCTTGTTTGATCTTGGAACCTAGATATAATCAAAGTAGGAAAGTATGGGAGTGTATTTGGGTAACTAGACATGAAAAAAAGAGTGTTTATGTAAAAGTTGTCGTATGGAAGTATGGAGTGTATTTGGGTAACTGACATGAAAAAGTTATATAGGCTCTTGATTTTGGTCTAGACATATGGCAACTGACCACGAGTCGCAATGCATTTGGGGAAATTAGTGAAGAATTGATTCTAGATTGCCCGCGTCGCGATGCGCAAGGCTTGCGTCACGAGCAAACTGGAAATGTCGATGAGCCATTTTTGGATTGGTCCGCGTCGCGATGCGAAAGACGATTTCCCCAAAATATTTTTATTCATTCCAGTTTACCCAAGCATATTAGAGGCCACCCAAGGGTATCGTATTGGTTCGTTATGTATATTATACATGATATACGCATGATACACAGTGTAGTGTTAATGAGTACTTGAATAAAAAATTAGCCTAATCCCGTAATTTTTCCCAATCCATTCTTCTAATCAATATTTTCAATTGTAGATCATCGCAGGAACCACAAATTTCTTCAGTGAAGTGAAGTAAGGCTAGCGAAACTCCAAATCAATGAGTGGACCTCTTTTCTTGATTTGTTTTTTCTTTAATTGTTTTAATGTAAGACTTACATTTAAAAGCATATGAGGGGCGTTAGAGAAATCTGGTTTCAGTTACTTTTCGTCTAATGATGTTTTAGAAAGAGATGTTTTCAAAGCTTGAGTTTTATATTTTGAGGTATGGGGGAAAAACCCACCTCAGTATGTAACTTGATACAGACATGGAATTGACGGATGACATGTACACATGTAGAGGACTAGGGGAACGGTGATACGTAACACCCCCAGATCCTAGTTCAGGACTAGAGATGAGAGATGCCCCTAGATCTAGATTCAAAGCTTGGAGGGTAGTATAGATCCGCACCCCCGATTCTAGTTAAGTGGCTTGGGGGACGGCGATACGTAATGCCCCAAGACAACTAGTTGTAGGTACATGTAGTGGCATGCTTTAGGGGACGACAATACGTATCACCCCAATGTCATGGATTTGTACTCCTAGCTCTAGTTAGACATATGAGGGGACAGTGATATGTAACGCCCCCATGCGTCAGGGTTTCAGAGATAGTTTCTAGAGAAAGAGATATCTCAAAATTAGTTTTCAGAGACAGATTTCAGAAGAGATAGTTTTACAAAGAAAAGTTTTCTAGAAATAAAGTTTTCAGAAGAAGCAGATTTCAGAAAATCTTTCCAGAAAGAAAGAAAATTATTTTCAGCTAATGAAAGGGATTTCAGAAAGGATATTTTGAGATGAATTGGGTTTTAAAACCATGTATTTTCAAAAGCATTTTAGTAACTATTTTTCAAACTGTACACTCACTTAGATCATTCAAACGATCTAACCCCATCCACTCCCAGTTTCTTTATTTTGCAGGTTACTCAGCGGACAAGCCTGGGAGGATGGATACTGATCGCGGTCACTAGGGTGTTCGATCCACCAGGTCTAGTCAGAAGTTGAGTTGAGTTCAGTCAAGTCAAGTAAAGTGTCGTTCCATATATTTTTTATAACAAAATTACATATGAGTACTCGTATATCATATTCCCTGCCGGTAGCATCTCCCAGATCGGGGTTACAGAGAAACCCTAACGTATGGAGGCGTTACGTATCATCGACCCCCCATACGCCTAACTAGTGGTCTTGGGGCGTTACATCTCACCGTCCCTCAAGCCACTGAACTAGAGCCAAGAGTGTTGATCCATACTATCAGTATGCCCCTGAATCTAGGGTCTAGGGGCGTTACGTATCACCATCCCCTAGCCTTGAAATCTAGGATCTAGGGACGTTATATATCGTCGTCCCCTTAGTCTTGCTCTACATGTGCACATGTTATATCCGTCAATTCCAATGACCGTCAATTCCACAAATCACATCTGAGGTGGGTTTTTCTCCCATGCCTCCAAAAAACACAAAATATGATGCTTTAAACTTAATACTTTTCAAAACATTCTCATTTATTAAATATTTTAAAATCAACTTGGCTAACGCCCTAAATCATTTAAAAATAAGTCTCATATCAAAAGCAAATAAGTAATATCATCTTGAAAAGAAAGGTTTCTCACTGATTGATTTGGAATCTGTTTGGCACTACTTCACTTTGCGAAGAAAATTATGGTTCCTGCCAATAATCTATAATCAATGAACTGGATTAGAATATAAGTTGTGAAATATGCTTGTGACATAACATAATGTGTGTATGTATGCTGATACAAAAATCTTAGGGTGGCCTCTAACATCCTAGAATTAAATTGGGATGGCTAAAACTGATTCTGAAAAAGGATCACACGTCGCGACGCCAGACGTTGTGTGTCACGACCCCCACTCAATCAGACTTGAGGCAGAGGCATGGATTTGCATACCAGGCTCTAGTTCAGTGGCTTTGGGGATGAGGATACGTAACGCCCTAAGACTACTAGTTCAGGCATATGAGGGGACGGCGATTGTAACTCCCCCATGCATCAGGTTTTATATAGATACTCAGAGACATGATTTTTCAAAATGATGGTTTATAAATGAATTTTCAAGAGAAACTAAGAGGATTTCAGACAGGTGCTTAGGGGGACGGCGATACGTAACACTCATAATCACCAAGTTATTATAGTGCCTTTTTAAGTTTTCAGATAAAAGAATTTCTAGAAATTTTTATGTGATTTCCAACGATGAAAATTTTCATGATAATCATTTTGCATAACTGTTTACTTTTATAAAAAGAATTGATTTCCAACAGAGTACCAAAGTGGAATTCCATGTATATAATTTTGACATAATTGATCTTGTATACCATCACATGTTTGGAATTTGGTTTTACTCCCAGCTGGCTTGGATATTTTCTAACATATGTGATTTCTTGTTTTACAAACCTATATAGTTTTCAAAGTTTCTATTAAAGTTTTATGATTCTGATATATAGAAATTTTAGTTTTTGCATATAGCTTGCCCTACGGGGCTAGATGCAATTGTTATTATATTATATTGTGATTTCAGAATCTAGACCTTGCACAATTGGTTTCCTTATTTGGTGGAGATATTTCTCTTTGACATGAAAGTTCAGTTATATCTGTTAGACATTATGTCCCATAGCGTCACTGTTTGTAAATGATATTGTATTATTGTACAAAATTAACTATGTGATAATGAAATTGCCTTTTGCCGTTTTGTAATATTATTTACTTTGACTTATAAATGGCGAAAGTCCATATGATTAGTACCTGGACTGAGAATGATATGAGACAGTATCAGTCCCCAAAGGTTTAATCATTAAATATCCCTAGTCGTAGTATTATCGAGACTGGACATCGATAATGCGGAATAGACTAGTATTGCGCTTGTGCACGTTGTGAGGGCACAATGGCATAGTTCTCATATATTTAAGTATTTGATACTTATGCAAGTGCGATAGGAGGTTGTGTTTTACCGATGGTACGGAAAACAGCTTCGCTCTGGATAGACCCCGCGGAATCCCATTGGTAGTATGTCTACGTGTCTATGGGAGGCCGCATCAGGGTAGGTGTATATGGTCTTAACCTGAGACTTACATCGCTAGTACTTGCGACAATCGGTAAACTTTGGTTTTGGTGGTTGGGGACCTTAACCGGTTCTGTGTACACCTCTTCTGGGTTTATCGAGAATCGTAGTGTACTGGATGTGATGTCAAGATGGAAGTATCGCTTCAGACATATGGAGGTGATGATCACGCAGGACACAGAACTAGCACTCTATAAAAGGTTGCAACCGTCGGGACAATATGACCAGGTCAGGATTGTCCGATTTAAAGAGACTAGTTGCTTGATGTCCGATATATGTTTCGTACGGGGCAGACACATCTCCAGCCCCAGGCCTAGCATGTGATCATCCGATACTGGATCGATGTACGCAATACTACGGTATACTACGCCTGATACAGATCTTATATTCCTATAAGAATATTTCTGGAGAATTGGGTAGGCATGGCGCTTTGCTAGAAGCCAACCTTGTCTTGTAAATCGGTAAAGACGTAGTACGAGGTACGTACGTGTTCGGATTATCCGACGACCGTATTTACTGCCAAAATATCCGGAGATCTCTTGGGTCGCTTCCTGAAGATTCACCTATGATATTTGATTCGGACTTAATTAATCTTGGATTAATTGCGGAGAAACTTTATCTTGGATAAAGTGCCTAATTTAGAGAGAGAACGATTAATTTGGAATTAATCGATAAAATTATTGTATTCGATATAATAATCGAAATTCGATTTCGACGCGAAATTAAAATTAGATTTTAATTCGGGCATACGAGTTATTTAGAATTAATTCGTAAGCGACGTAAATAATAATTTCGCTAGGAGCGATTATTTATTTAAATCCGATTTAATTAACGTCGCGACGCTAGCTCGGTATTTCGGAAATATCGAACCCGAAGGCGTGAGTGGACGTGGGCCCACTTTCATTGGGAAACGTGTGGGGCCCACATGACACTTGTCATTATATGCATTATTTAATTGATAAGGCATTGCATGGTGATAGTGTGCATTACACTCAAATGTTTTGCATGGAGTTTGAGTGTTTGACACTCTAAGCCATTGCATGGTTTGTGTCATAGATTTATTATTAATTTAATAAAATTATGGCATAAATATAAATTGATTTTTGGTAAAACAAAATCAATTACACAAAACTCTTTCTCTCTCAAATTTCTTCACATTGCCGTGAACTACATGGAAGGACAAAGGAAGATTTGATCTTCTATTCTCCATTTTTGCTAGCACAAGCAAGGGATCAAAAGAGGTGATAGGGAAACCATCAAAGAGCTTGGAATACAAAAGCTTGGAGCTTCAAGTCTTCTTCCTCCTCTTGGCCGAATCTTCCAACACTTGGAGCTTCCACCATTTGATCATCTTCTTCATCACATAGCTTTGTAAGTATGATTCCGCCATGCTTCAAGTCTTTTATATATATTCATTTATAGTATTTCATGAATGCTTAATCTTTCCTTGGACATATTATAGAAACCGGCAATATCTAGTTCAGATTCGATGAGTAAGATGGTAGTATGTTATAAATATGTACTATATATAAATTATATGTTGAGATGCTTGGTCGATTTGTGATATTAATGTAAGGGCTGAGTGTTGAGTGTTTACTACATTCAGAATGTAGTTTGTGAAGATTCCAATGGATTGAATCCAGTGTCGGTATCTTATGTTGTATAGAGGTATGAGGTTTCAGCTCAGTGTTTCAGTAAATGTTCTACATCTCATAGTTAGATAATGCTTGCGTTCTTAGCTCACGTGACCCATATGAAGTAACCAGCCATAGTTTAAGCTGACTAAACCACCACGGATTTTGGATGGCCTTAGCTACAGGTTTGGATGGTTTGATAGATAATATGTTAATTCCAGTTAAGAGAAATTTGATGTTGTTAATATGTAAGGTATAGTTAGAGTGCATAAAAAGAGTATGTATGTAAATGGTTTAGGACTTCCAGTTTTGTGTATGAGAGATACCAAAATTCCATAGATGTGTAGTTTAGTGTGGATTCGAGAAGATAAGTTTACTACGATGTTGCATTCAATGCAGTGAGTGAGTTATCAAGGTATTATACATGTAAGGAGTCATCGCATAAATATGAGATTTATAAATTTGTGTATATTTACATATACTTATTTTATTTTTAAGTTCTTATTGTTACTTGATGTATTTACATAATACATGAGTTACTTACTGAGCCTTATAATTCACAACCCAACAGTTTGCTAGTTTTGCAGGTTCTCATTGGACTTAAATAGCTAGAAGATTACTAGAGGCATTTTGAGGACAGCAGATCACCCCGAAGCAGTCAAGTTGGTCTTAAGTCGTTGTATTATTCTGGGATGTGTTATTGGCTCCCACAACCTTAGTTTTATTTATTTGTATTATATGTATAATTTTAATTTGAGTACGTAGTTGTTTGTAGTTATCTGTCTAATGTCAGACCAGAGGCCTATTCGCTTATGATTTGAGATATGTAGGCCGGAGGCCTATTTACTTATGAGTTGAGATATGTCAGACATGAGGCCTATTTACTTATGAGTTGAGATTTTGTCAGGCCGGAGGCCTTTTAGAATATGAGTTGAGAATAATTGATTGTATTTAATAGCAGGACACCTTGAGGTGCTGAACTTTTATCTAGGTTTCGTGATTTTTAGCAGAGATCATGCTGAAATTTTAGTAGTATTAGAGGCTTACGGAGATAGGTTTTCCTATCTCCTGCCAGTAGCATCTTGACATCAGGCGGGATGTTACAGTCTTCTTTCACATAGTGTTTTCATATATTATCATTTTTCCTCATTTAAGCATATCCACTTGTCAGAAGCTTTCACTATATCCCTTAATGTAATTTTATTTCTAACGATAGATTATAATTTACATATTGGTGATACATATGTTCAAATTACTCAAAAATAACTTCACTAGGTAGCTCTTTTGTGTATTGTATAAATAGAGAATACTTGAAGCAAACGATCATTCAGCCAAATCCAAAAATCTCAACTCAAATTTTCTAAATATCAAATCTCAAGTCAAAACTAGGAATGAATTGGTACAAGTATTTATTCAAGAATCATAATTAAGATAATCTTACCTTACGAATTCAAGCAAGATATTGGCATTGTGCTGCACGTGGGGTGTCTATAATATTTTTTTTAATTTTTTCTCCCAATTTATTGGCTTTCTGAATTTGTAGAATTCAATTTGTTATTTGATCCTTTTGTTTTGTAAAATTATGTTGCAGTCATACAGAGATGTTCCAAGTGTTAGGGTTGGTACTCAGATCGCCCATCCAAATCGTATTTATGTTTCGTTCATAATACAAACAATTCATTTTCCCATAATATGACGTATTTATGGTAATACCTCTTGTCTATTATATATTCGATCTAATTTGATTAGATTGAAACTAAATCCGGTTTAGTGATATGTATATATTAGACTAAGACCAATGGATTTACAACGCAGTGCACCGGTTACAACTTAGGTTGTAATTGACATTGGAAAGTGTCACCATAAGTTGTATATTTTCAAATCAAGTTCTGGTTAAGATTTACTGACAAGGGTCAGTTAGTAAAATCCACTGAGACCAATACATATTGTATATCGAGACTTGGTCCGATGGTTTATCCCAGTGAACTATGAGTCTTCAGAGACTTATATAGACATGTAGGTGCTTATTCGATAAACACTGAACGACTTACTGAAGATTTCTTAATAGATGCTACACTAACGTCAATAGGAATCTTCTCGATTTAAGTAGCATAATGGTCCTTAGACTTGAGATACTACAGTAGATATATGAGTTATCCTCCATACTTTGATGATAATCACATCACCGACCTATTTAGGTCAGACCTCCGCCTGTTCGTTGGGTGTGGACAGATGCTAATGATATCCGATGTATATCAAGGTAGAATCCATTAGTCCTATGTATATGGCATATATATCATACACGTGTTTGTGATCTAGTAAATCCATGGCCGTGACCACATTATGGAAGCGAGTTTCGAGTATTTTTGGAAATCAAAAATTTGTAAGTTGACTATATTATAATTTAGGGATTTGACGTTCTCATCTATATCCCCGGTATAATACGAATAGCCTGTGACAGATGGATTATACGTATGTGATGATCTCGACTTGTATAGTTCAACGAGATTATTCGTGGTCATCATAATTTACTAGTGGGTTAATTATGGACATGGAATTGAATTTTGAGATAGATAAACTTGAACTTAGCGAGTTCCACAATATGAAGTGTACTCGTTGAGCACTTGGGCAACATGTTATGAATAATACAGATTATTCATAATATTTTATCGGATTAAGCGAGTTAATTCGAATCGTTATTTGTTAAATGAAAATACACATGCCGAGATTTTTTTTTGGTCATTTAATGTGTATTTATATTTAATTTATAATTCGATTAGATACACATTTATTAATAAATAATGCCTTAACACTTGTAAAGTAAATTAATAATTAGACTAATTAATAAATTTAATAATTTACTTTTTTTTTACAATTTAACAAGCCTATTTGTTTAATTTTATATTAATGTAATATATGTCTTTGATTGAGCCAAGTGTTTGGCTTTATCACCAAGTATTTAATATGATTAAAATTAAAATAAATGACCAATTTTTTGTTCCATTTCACGCTACTTTTTAGAATATAAAAGGAAAATTATTTTTCTTTCATTTGTATGAATAAGTGGCCGAATAGTTCACCATTTTAGACAGCTTCAAATTTTTCTTAAGAGATACAAGAAATAAAGTGATTGAAACTTAGAAAAAGTTTAAGGTTTTTGAAGATTTGTGAGGTAATCTTTATTTCATTTATCTTAGAAAAATTATTTTCTTGTTCTTGGTTATCTAGAATTCTTTTAGGGTTTATTTTAGTCTCTAAATTTGGGTTTTTTTGAATTGGATGATGGATTGAGAAGCTAGAGTATATGTAGACATTCTTTGAATTATATTAAGGTAATTTGGGTTCAATTTATTGTTGGACAACTTAGTTTCCATTATAGAGTGTAATGACCATTCTTATTATGCCTAGAATTATTCTAGAGATCTTCATTAATGGTGACTTTGATTGGTGTAAGATTAATTTGATTAGTCTTAAGAAGATTGAATTTAAATCATGAACAATGATAATTTCGCTAACTATTTTTAGACCTAGAAATTCCAAATTTGTTTGATGCAAAATATGTCATTTGGATGTGTTGGATGCGTATTGGGAGTTGGGATATTTTTTGGAATTGTTTCAGAGTGAAAATAAGCAAAAACGTGAATGAAACATAGCTTTTTCGGGTGAGTTTCGGACTTACAGAGTAATATTTGCACAAAGAATGAATAGTCATTGTTCAGACATACTATAAACTCCCCAAATACTATTGGGGCTGACCTAGGCAGCCCTCGTATGGTCTCGGTTGGCCGGTTCGACTAAAAACACGTTTTATGCTATTTTACGTAAAATCATTTCCTTTAAGTTTGTTATATTTTAATTATTAATTAAGTCATTTTCTGATATCGAATAATATATTTAGGTGAAATATGAATAAATTATAGATAGAAAATATCAGATAATTATTCAGTAAGTTTAAAATTTTTAAATTTTTTATTTCGTCTGAGCTGTGCTTTCGCAGCGAATAACCCCAATAAAATGATATCAGAGTAGGTCTGATCCTATATCCATCATATATTCCATGCTTGATATATGATATATAATCCAATTTTGATGTTTACACATGCTTGTAATCTAGATGTTTCTTATTTTTTGATTTCGCGTTAACGAGAAATGTAACAGAGGCATAACGATTAAATTGAGTTATGGTTTTTCGGATAGAATTAAATTTTCTAGAAATTGATATGGATTATATTTTTGAATTTGATGTACAATAAAATCCACTAAAGAATATCATTGCTTAATAAAGCTTTATAGTAACTAGTATTAGGAATACTTGTTTCTTAGTCCGTCTTGTTAGTATGGATGTAACTGAGTTTCGGATGCTATAGTTGTATCGTGCCAAAGTTGTGCAATTATGACTTATGGTAGTTTGTTTACGCTGGTAGAACTTATATGATAGGAGACAAATTCAAGTGAAAGTGAAAATCTTGAACATACCAAAGCTATCAAGACTACATCGGTAGCTTGAGTTTGTCATTGACAGGTATAGCCATGATACGTCTCATTTGAACGTGCCGAAGCTGTCACAATGAGAAACACCCCGGATCAAAATCAGGAGTCACAATTAGTGATTTATAATGAGATGTCTACCTATGAATATTTTTGAGTCCCAGGATGCAGCCCATGATGGACACGGACGGACCACCCTGCATGTTCCAGAAGATCCAACCAGAGATCTCGAAATAAGAAGATCTAGGAAGTAATGCATGGATTCATACAGAAGATTATATGTGACTATTCCCGCACCTCTACTGCATTGAGTATGGGCTTGAAGCTGGATGAACCCATGATTGTGAACCTTATTCAGGCCGTGGAGCAACGAGATTCTTAGGCCTATTTTATTATAGTTATTTGATAATTATTATTATTTTATTTAAGGCTTGACATTTATTTTAATTCGGCCCTTTATTTATGTTTGAACGTATTACTTTATATTATTATTTTATGTTTGGGAATTAGGTTAAATGTGGGGATAACTTTGGTTAGTTTTAGGATACACACCTGTTGGCGTGTGGGTAGTTTCGTCTTTTGTCTTTTTTGGGTTAGAGTTTTTGGTTGAAGCCCTTTTATAAAAGGCTAAATTTTGGTAATGTTTTCATTAACTCTTCTTCAATAAAATTATATCAATTTCGTGAACTTTGAGAAATCCTCAATTTATTCTCACTGGTTTTGGCTTATCAAAGGTCTGCTAATCGTTTGTGGCGCCCTATTAGCACTCTAGGTTTATATTGCTTGTTCTTCAGAGGTTTAGAGTTTTTATCCGAACTGTCTTGGCTTTCTTGGGAATGGTTTCAGTCTTTTGTGGATTTGCTTGGCTTGTTCCAGACAGGTTCTCATCAAATATATGTATAGGATAATGTGCTAAAGCTATGAGTCAAAATATTTTAATATTGTTCACTCCTCATTATGAAATTTGATTTAATTATTGAATTCTCTTTTTCCATTGGGGACTGTGGTATCACGTAAAATAGTGGGAGACACTGCTAGATTAAAAATCCATAACTAAGGCAGTTTGTTATGTTATGAAAATTGTCTGCTATTGTTTTCCTTATTATGTCATATAGATTTTAATTTCTAATCCACTTCATGAATATTTGATATATGTTTTCGAACTTCTCTTCTTGTTATAGATTTCTAGAATAGGTTCTAGAGTATACTAGATTAGGATATTATTTCAGAGAGAATAATTTCTTGTGCAATAAGGATTGGCATGAATTAGTTAATGTCTCGAGATTCTTGACTTGATTTAAGAAAACTCATTAGGTGTTTGTTTATTAGTCAATGATGTTTCTTGCCTTTGATGACCTATTAAGATCACGTATCCAAAATTATTTGCTTGTCAATTATTTACAACTTTTTTGAATAGTTGAAGGCAAATTAGAAAGCTAATGAAATGAGATGCACATAGTTGTGTGTAGAGAATATCGATTCTTACAACACAACAACTTTAGATATTGGATACCAGATCTCTCGTCTAATTATTTAAAATATTATTTAATGATTGTTTTGATATTTGATATTAAAACTTGTGACTATTGGATAGTTACTTGTTCTATGTAAACAGTTATTACATATTTTAATACGACTAGTAGTGTCATTGACGTAGAGATAAATATTAAGAAATATTTTTGGTAATATAAATAACTTAGAATGATAGTTTATGAGATTTTATCACTTAAGCATTAGATGCCTATCTCGTATGATTAAGGATAGTCTGATACGTGATCACACCACAAATCCTTATCCATTTAATGAATGTTGTATTTAGGGAATGTGATTAAATATCGTTTAACCAATAATCATTATTGGACCAAAGATTTATTAAACTAATACATTAGATGTTTATAGTTCAATGAATTATAAATTACTTCAGGTAGTTTTCTTTACTTCCTAACTTAGTCAATGAATTGTCATGACTTAGTTACGTATTTCATATAGAACACACATTGAATATCTTGAGCTGTTCGAGAACTTTCAATTTGTACTGATGAAACAATGATCAAATATTTCGACTGGTTCAAATATTTTCGATTTGAAGTTTTAAAAAAACTATCTTTAAAATTCATCGAGAGTCTTTGAATTGTTTAAAAAATTTTGATACGATCAAATGGATGAATATAAGGCAATTAGTTATAAAATTATTTAATGAATATGATTTTTACTCAATATTTGTAACACCCGAAAAAACCGACGACTTGTACATTGTCAGAGGACGATGACTATTATGTTATCGGAGGCATAATACATGATGAAAATCATGGTCAAGCATGTATGTGCTCATGGAAGGATTTTTTGGACATTCGACAAATTCCTCGCAATTTCGATACATAATTCATTCTAAGATTCAATACGGATAGCCCTTAGTATTCGGGTCATAACCTTTTCATACGATCTCTAATTTTTATGACCTTTATATCATAGGAAATCTAAGATCAAGACCTACAAATTTCACGTTGAATATTTTTCCAAATTCGAATCACAATTAAGTCAAAAATTGATATTTCTGTGGAAGCTATAGTAATTTACAAAATGTCTAGAAATTAGTGATATGGCAAGTTTTGGACCACTTCTTTTGAAACAAAAATCAGCCATTCTCATTATAAAACATGCACTATTCACCATCCTCCTTATTTTTGGTCAAAAACGTGGGGGAGCTTTAAGAGAAGCTTAGAGGAAAGTTTAGAAACAAGTAGTTTTGATCTCAAACTTATTTCATATGCAAAGTGAGTTCCAATTTCCTTTCTCTCATCTAATTTCAGTTTTGGACTTAAAAATTAAAAGCCCTCTTGAACCCTAATTGCTAACCTTTGTATTTGACCCTAAATGTAATGAGTAGTAAGCATATTCATGTATTTTATGATCTTATACTCATGGATTAAACATGATTATGTTGGATGACCAATTATTCTTTCCTTTAGGGGATGGCCAAAATTCATCAAATAATAAGGGGTTATTTATTATTTTCATTGTTATTGAATGATACTTATTCAAGTGTTAGATTGATGTTAAGATATGAATTTGGTTTGGTCATGATGGAAAGTTCAAAGGTGGAAAAATAAACTCTTGGGAAATTATATGTGGATGTTTTGGGAGAATTATAGTTTGTGCTAAATAATGTTCTAACATGTTGAAGTATCGATGGAGATGTTGGAATTTCCTATGGGAGTTTCATGAAGAAATAATTTTTGGCCTTAAAACGGGGTAGTATCGCGAAGCGTTTGGGCTGACATCGGTGTTGAGTTCTAATATAGGTCCCAAGATCATGAAATCAAGCATAAAATTCGCATGAATACACAAAGGAATAATGGCGGAAACATATACTCACAATGATTGGTTTGGATGCATCAAACAACACAAGCTTCTTCCTCCTCTTCAAGGTCACGGTAATGACTCCCCATGGCAGTGGATGGCTCGGTTTGGGCTGTGAAACTCCTCCAAGAATTCGGCCATGGATGAACACCATTGAAGCTCCAAGCTTCAAGCTCCAAAATCAAATCCAAGCTCACAAATTCGTTTCCCTATCACCTATGTATAACCCATGTGTGTGCTAGCACTACTTCATCTTCCTTGCTTCTCTCAAATTCGGTCCAACCAGAATTTTTTATGAAGAAATCGGCTTGAAGCCGTGAGAAGAGGGAGAAGAAAAAGAGAGGGAAAAGGGTTTCATAGAAACCGATTGAGAGAGAGAGAAAAGAAAATGAAAATGCTTTATATATTTATTTATTTCATTTTCTAAAAACAAAAAATAATTAAAAGCATTTATCATTTACCAAAAGTCAAAACCAAAAAGCAAAAAGTTACTTTTCAACTACTACATCAATCACTCAAATCAAGTGACAACTTGTCGCATCACTCAAAGTGACATTGATTTGACGCTTGATGTGACTAGCGATTTGACGCTTGATTTGACTTGCGTGCCGCACTCGAATTCGAAATGCGAATGCGCTCGCAAACAATCCGGGCTCGGGTTCGTTAATTCCAAATTAATGAATTTTCCGTTGCGTCGTAATTAAATGATTACGCCTAGCGAAATCACTATTCACGTCGCTAACGAATTAATTCTAAATTAATTCGTTCGCCCGAATTAAAATCTAATTTTAATTCCGCGTCGAAATCCAATTTCTTATAATATATCGAATATATTATTTTATCGATTAATTCCAAATTAATCGTTCTCTCTCTTTAATTAATATTTTATCCCAGATAAAATATCTCCGTGATTAATCCCAGATTAATTTTCTCTCTCTTCTAATTAATCCCAGATTAATTAAGTGCGAGTTATACGTCATCGGTGAATCTTCGGGAAGCGACCCATGAGATCTCCGGATATGTTGGCAGTAAATACGGTCGTCGGACTATCCGAACACGTAAGTACCTCGTACTACGTTTATACCGATTTACAAGACAAGGTTGGCTTCTAGCAAGCGCCATGCCTACCCAATTCTCCAGAAATATTCTTACAGGAATATATAGATCTGTATCAAGCGTAGTATACCGTAGTATTGTGCATATCGACCCAGTATCGATAGTCACGTGCTAGGCCTGGGGCTGGATAAGTGTCTGCCCCGTACGAAGCACATGTCGGATGTCTGGTAACTAGTCTCTATAATCGGATATACATGACCTTGTCATAATATCCCGATGGCTGCAGCACCTCAGAGTACTAATACCGTATCCTGCGTGACATCATCTCCCTATGACTAGAGTGATACTTCCGTCTTGACATCACACCCAATACTCTACGATTCTCATATACTCAGCTTGGCGTACACAGAACCGGTTAGAGTCCTAGACGACCTCAACCAAAGTATATTGATTGTCGTAAGTATTAGCGGTGCAAGTCTCAGGTTAAGACCAAACACACCTACCCTGATTTCGGATTCCCATAGACACATAGTCATAATACCAATGGGATTCCGAGGGGTCTATCCAGAGCGAAGCTGTTTCCCGTACCATCGGTGAAACACAACCTCCTATCGCACTTGCATGAGTATCCAATACCCAAATATATGAGAACTATGCTGTTGTGCCCTCACAACGCGCACAAGTGCAATACTAGCCTATTCCGCATTATCGATGTCCAGTCTCGATAATACTACGACTAGGGATATTTAATGATTAATCCTTCGTGGACTGATACTGTCTCATATCATTCTCAATCCAGGAACTAATCATAGGGACCTCTCTTCATTTATATATCTAAGGTGATCTAATCACAAATGATGAGAGTGCAATTTCCTTGTCACATAGTTAATTTGTACAACAACACTATGATCTGTACAAATAGTGACGCTATGGGTCATTTTGTCCAACAATCTCCCACTTGGCACATAGCCAGTCACTCAAGTGTCCTACACCCGAACTATATACGGTTGGCTCAAATTGCTGAGAAAAGCTTTCGTCAGCGGTTTTGCATGATTATCATCTTGATGCGATTTATTCGATCATCACATCGCCACGATGTATGATCCGAATGAATCAGATGAATATCTAAGTATGTATCTGGATCGTTGATGAGACCATTAATTCTTTAGCCTGTGCTGACGCCTAGCTCAGCTGCTAACAGAACTATATCTAATCTAATTAGATTTGTATCGACCCAAATGACTTCTATTGCTGCTTCAGCTGCAAGCAACAACCCGCATTTGTTGTTTATTCGGTAACAGTATCTTGCTTGGAAGATTTCCAGCTCACTTTACCGTTATTCAAACTATATAGTACCGTTTGCGACTTTTAGTCGTCTTTATCGGTTATAGGAAACTTGCTACAGTGACCCCAGTCACTTCAAGTTCTCCTTCTCCATAGACTAAGACAGCATCCTTAGTTCTCTAAGATACTAACGGATGTTCTTAACATCAATCCAGTGACTATCACTCGGATTGGCCTGTTTGTGAATCCATATGCTCAAAGCGTATGATACACCAGGTCTCGTACATTTTTCAATGTACGGTTTCTAGGAGAGTATTTCGAAAGCCAAGCTTTCGCCGATATTTATTTTATGGGAATATCATTTCCAAGAAATGACGTATTATCATTATTTTATAGGACAGCCACTGTCAGTGCGCTCCCACTAACCTCCTTATATACACAAGAAATATTTTCGTTTTGAATTAAATCATACACCATTATGATTATATCAAAACGATAATTCCAAGAACCTAATGCTTGTTATAATCCAATCATGGATCGAATAACTTGCATTATCCAAATGGATTTACCGTGGCAACAGGTAAAAGGTTGATTCGTAATCAACACAATGTTGATAACGATACCTTTCCGTTAAAAGCCTAGCTTTATACACTGGTATGTTGCCATCCATGTATGTATTCCTAGAAGACTTTTAAGTACCATTAGGCACAATGCCTTGTGGTACATCAACTAGTATCCAAACTGGTTGATATACATGGAATCCATTTCGGATTATACGGCACTTTGCCATAATTAGGGAGTTGATATCTTATATCACTTCCTCATGCGTAGTCAGTTGGTATTCCTCAATAAGATTCACATCTTTATGAGGTTAGATCAGAACCCATACCCCAGGTTGTTTTCTGACTCTGTTCGATCTACGCGGTTCTTGTGTATTCGAAGATTAATGGTATAGTCTCATCCTTGATGAACTATTGTGTTCCATTAAGATTCGTGCCTTGAACAGTATTACTACTCCGATTTCATCGAGTATACTATCCTCCCACTACCATTGCATATCGGTATTCCTCTCAGGAAAACCGTATGGTGAGCAACAATCTATTGTTCTCTTGTGAGATGTATAAGTACAATACTTATGGTTTCCCTAGGATAACCTACATTGGCACTTATCCTATTTGGGTTTTAGTTTGGTATCATCCAAACATATGCCTGGCATACCCAAATTATCAAGAATGAGAAACCCGGTTTCTTTCCCGTTAATATCTAATATGATATCTGTCAAACAGATTATTATGGAACCTTATTCAAAATAAGTTCTTGCACTGTTTAAAGCTTATCCGTTGAAGGAAATGGTAGCTCAGAGCGACTCGTGATTAACCTTATCATGTCTAACAAAATTCGGTTAATCCGTTCGGACACACCGTCAAACTGACGTATTCCGGGAGGAGTCCTAATTTGAAAGAATACTATACTCTTTCATATATACAAGAAACTTATTGCTTAAGTATTTTCCATTACAGTCTTACCATGACGTTTAATACTTTAGCCGATCTATTTGTCTATTTCGTGTCGAAACTCTAAAAGTTTCCGATTTGTGTTTCAAAAGAAACACATAACCATACGCGATGCCACATCCGTACAGGTCACGAAATATTCATATCCATATCTAGCCTAGCTAGACATGGGCCCACTTGCTTCACTATGAAGTAGGGCTAACAGATCGGTGGCATTTACACTTTTACCAAGTAAATAGTGTTTTAGGCACTTTGCCCAAATAGACTAGATTCGTAAACTTTATTTGAATAGAATCAAATCAGTCCTAGTACCCGCTCTTCAAAAGTGCGGATATACGATTCTTGTTTAGTAGTGTCCCTGACAACTATGCCACAATTAAGTTTCTTAACTGATCAAATCAATTTGAGCTATTTATTTGTCATGTTATATATTGAGATATCATTTATATTCAAAATATAAATTTTGTTATTCACATCTAATGTGTTTATCTCAATATCATCTTTATATAATAAACACTTTAGTGTTCTAGAATATAAAGGTACACCCGCAGCGGGTTATACGCGATATAGAGATAATATTTCTAGTCAAACTAGCTACATTATAACAGTTTCTAAATTTAAGTACTAACCTGAAGGTAGTTCCTAAACTCAGGTATCTATGGTTAAAACAGCGACTTTCGTCCCGTTTTCAATTCGCAGATAACTCTCAATTGAAGTCAGTATCCTGTTCAAAACAGATTCTGAACATCAATATATATATTTTATGTACCACACTAAGTATCTAAAATCCAATTTTAATACTTGCTGTGAACATAATTATGACAAACATATTTGAAGTAAGAGCCTTGCTCGTCTTCTATTCCTTCTTAGGATATGTCCTTTATCTTCCCAGAAGATTATAATGATTTTGTCTTTGCCTGTTTCAACATTCCAGAAGCCTTTGGCCAAGCCTCGTGTTTCTGGAATATCGAATTAAGGTGCGCCTTGCGCTACAAGCTTAATATATTATTTTATCAAATAAAATACCTATTAATTTCCAGGACCATCCTGAAACTTTTCCCAATTTGAAAATTAAACCATTTAAACACATTTTCCCCAGGATTATGTTTTAAATGTCAATCTTTCATTATATCTTGATTCTAATAGTCCAACTATTTAATCAACGATTTGTGGTACTATTTATTATAATGATTATAATAGTCCAACTATATAATCAAATATAATTTAAATTAATTAACCTCAATTACATTGATTACTATAATCCAATTATAAAATCAACTGTAAATCGAAATTGATTAATTCAAATATATTGATTAATATAATCCAATTATATATAATCAAATATAATACAGTCCAACTGTTTATAAAAACAACAATTTAAATATTAGTCCAACTAACATTTAATCTAACGACGAAATAATTTGAATGAGCGCGTATGGCGAGTAATTGAACGAGTATTGCAAATTCAATTCTTGCCTCCCACTATTTTTCGGCGAGCCTCTAACCCTCTGTCGAGTACTCGGGAAACCGTGTTTCCTAGTGGGCTAGGATCCCGTTAAATATCACACAATCTTGACTTTGGCCAACAAATTGTATGATAATTAACTAGGTAGATCTCGAAGATCAATTGGATCCCATCCAATTCCTAGATCCAGTAGGCGGATATCCAAATCCTAAACATATATCTTATATATGCCAATACATCCAATGTATTACCTAACCTTTTTCCTCTGAATCAACTAAGCCTTGGCTTTGGCACAACAAACCTAGTGATCCCAGTCAAGTGTGACCCATTGACCATGGAAAGCTTCGTAATCAATGTCGATGGACAAGAAGTGGTCTTGACTTTGGCCAACAAACCACAACTTGGACAAGACACCGATATGGAACAAAGCCTTCGTGATTCAAACACATCTTCGACGGACAAAGGGCTTGACTTTGGCCAACAACCCAATGCCAATCTCGGATCTTGAGTAAGAATCACTCAATGGAAGGAAAAACACTTGATATGAAGCGAGGGTTTTTCGCGTGCAATTGGCACCAATTTATTATCTTTATTAAGGTCTCATCATCATACACCCTTAAACATGCATTCTAAACACATAATAAAGCGCATATGAAATAAAATAATAATGATATGCGGATGGATACTTTACATTGATCCTAGATCAAATCTCTCATTTTCTCTCTCCAAAGCTAGCACATGTATACTTCTACCCGTTACACTACACTTCTAAAGAAACCTCATTTACATTGAGGGGAATAGGTGAGAAGAGAATACAAAGAGTATAGAGGTGATAAGGCTGGACACGCAGGTCCAATTAATAAATCAAATTTATTACAATTTCCAAAATTGCCCCACCCGACTAATATCCATCCGATATACATTATTCATGCATCGCAACCATGTATTCATACAAGCATGTTATCAATCAATCTAATCCAATTAATTAATCTGATAATTAGTGATCATCCAATGTTCAAACAACGATTTGATTTTTGCTCGAGTCAAACTCGTTTTGCGAATAAGTACTGAAAGTACGAATTCTTGAATTAAATTAAACTACAACATTAAATCCAATTTAACATGTATTTAATACTAATTCACTATTCAATTCCAAATTGAAATTTACACTTTATTTAATGAACCTTTACGACTTAAATTCCAATTTATAATCGCAATGGGTCTCAAAGCCAAATTAACATCTAATGTTTATTTAATTAAAGTCCAATGGGCTTTTAATTAATTTCTATAAGGCGTGGACTTTTGGTCAACTCGGGTCAAACCAAATAACCAAAATCCAATCCGGGAGTTACCCCATAAGCCTTTAAATTAATTTTGGCCCATTAGGCCCAATTAAATAATTAAGGTCCATTAAGTCATAATTGGACTTTATGGATACGATTTTAGGCCCAATTGGATCCAACCAAATTGGCCTAAACTCAACTTTGTACAACAAAGCCCAAAAGCCCATTACAACCTTAAAGGCCCAATTTCCAAAAAAAGCCCAATTAATTAACTTATAAAATTCCAAATTCCATAATTAATTAACCTAAGTGTAATACACAATTAATCACCCAATTAATATTTCTAAAACATCAATTAGCATATTAATCATGCATTTAATCAACAATAGTGTTCAACACAATTTAAACAAAATCAAACCCATTATATGCTACTTTATTCTCGGCAATTAGGGGGTTTTTCCAATCCGATTCGGTTTCAATCCAATTGAATCCACAATCATCATTTCCCAAATCAATTCAATTCATCCAATGAATTAAAATCAAAAAACAAATGAATTTCAAATTCAATTGAATTCGGCCAAGCCACTTTAATTTGGGAAAAATGTTCCAAATCAAAATTCAATCAAATTGAACTTCAAAACAACATTACCCAATTGTTTTAAGTCATCCAATGATCAAACAAACAAAATCACCAAGAAATTTAGGGTTCTTTAATTTCGGCCAACATAAGCAATTTGGGGAAATTTGTTCCAAACACAATTTCAACAAATTGATCCAATCAATCCTCAATTAAACATACTTTAAGCATTCTAATCATCCAATTTCATCAACATGCTCAAAATCAAGTTTACCCAAATTTTTCACTTTATGCCAACATAACAAATTGGGGAAATTTGTTCCAAACACAATTTCTTCAAATTGATCCAATCAATCCTTAATTCATCAACATTTAAGCATACTTAATCACTCAATTTAATCAAATCATGCTTCAATTGATTTTACCCAATTTGTCATGCCCAAAATTTAGGGAAAATTGAATCCAATCCAATTTCATGAAATTGATCATACACAACTTCAATTCAACCTCATTCAAGCATACTTCATCAAACAATTCAACCAAATCATGCCTAAATCGAGTTTACCCAATTTTAACCCTAACTTTTTCATGCTTGATCAAAGCTCAAGATACCATTGTTGAGTTCTAATATAGGTCCCAAGATCATGAAATCAAGCATAAAATTCGCATGAATACACAAAGGAATAATGGCGGAAACATACTCACAATGATTGGTTTGGATGCATCAAACAACACAAGCTTCTTCCTCCTCTTCAGGTCACGGCAATGACTCCCCATGGCAGTGGATGGCTCGGTTTGGGCTGTGAAACTCCTCCAAGAATTCGGCCATGGATGAACACCATTGAAGCTCCAAGCTTCAAGCTCCAAAATCAAATCCAAGCTCACAAATTCGTTTTCCCTATCACCTATGTATAACCCATGTGTGTGCTAGCACTACTTCATCTCCTTGCTTCTCTCAAATTCGGTCCAACCAGAATATTTTATAAGAAATCAGCTTGAAGCCGTGAGAAGAGGGAGAAGAAAAAGAGAGGGAAAAGGGTTTCATATAGAAACCGATTGAGAGAGAGAGAAAAGAAATGAAAATGCTTTATATATTTATTTATTTCATTTTCTAAAAAACAAAACAAATAATTAAAAGCATTTATCATTTACCAAAAAGCAAAAAGTTGCTTTTCAACTACTACATCAATCACTCAAATCAAGTGACAACTTGTCACATCACTCAAAGTGACATTGATTTGACGCTTGATGTGACTAGCGATTTGACGCTTGATTTGACTTGCGTGCCGCACTCGAATTCGAAATGCGAATGCGCTCGCAACAATCCCGGGTTCGGGTTCGTTAATTCCAAATTAATGAATTTTCCGTTGCGTCGTAATTAAATGATTACGCCTAGCGAATCACTATTCACGTCGCTAACGAATTAATTCTAATTAATTCGTTCGCCCGAATTAAAATCTAATTTTAATTCCGCATCGAAATCCAATTTCTTATAATATATCGAATATATTATTTTATCGATTAATTCCAAATTAATCGTTCTCTCTCTTTATTATTATTTTATCCCAGATAAAATATCTCCGTGATTAATCCCAGATTAATTTTCTCTCTCTTCTAATTAATCCCAGATTAATTAAGTGCGAGTTATACGTCATCGGTGAATCTTCGGGAAGCGACCCATGAGATCTCCGGATATGTTGGCAGTAAATACGGTCGTCGGACTATCCGAACACGTAAGTACCTCGTACTACGTTTATACCGATTTACAAGACAAGGTTGGCTTCTAGCAAAGTGCCATCCTACCCAATTCTCCAGAAATATTCTTACAGGAATATATAGATCTGTATCAAGCGTAGTATACCGTAGTATTGTGCATATCGGCCCAGTATCGGATAGTCACGTGCTAGGCCTGGGACTGGATAAGTGTCTGCCCCGTACGAAGCACATGTCGGATGTCTGGTAACTAGTCTCTATAATCGGATATACATGACCTTGTATAATATCCCGATGGCTGCAGCACCTCAGAGTACTAATACCGTATCCTGCGTGACATCATCTCCACTATGACTGGAGTGATACTTCCATCTTGACATCACACCCAATACTCTACGATTCTCAATATACTCAGCTTCGGCGTACACAGAACCGGTTAGAGTCCTAGACGACCTCAACTAAAGTATATTGATTGTCGTAAGCATTAGCGGTGCAAGTCTCAGGTTAAGACCAATACACCTACCCTGATTTCGGATTCCCATAGACACATAGTCATAATACCAATGGGATTCCGAGGGGTCTATCCAGAGCGAAGCTATTTCCCGTACCATCGGTGAAACACAACCTCCTATCGCACTTGCATGAGTATCCAATACCCAAATATATGAGAACTATGCTGTTGTGCCCTCACAACGCTCACAAGTGCAATACTAGCCTATTCCGCACTATCGATGTCCAGTCTCGATAATACTACGACTAGGGATATTTAATGATTAATCCTTCGTGGACTGATACTGTCTCATATCATTCTCAATCCAGGAACTAATCATAGGGACCTCTCTTCATTTATATATCTAAGGTGATCTAATCACAAATGATGAGAGTACAATTTCCTTGTCACATAGTTAATTTGTACAACAACACTATGATCTGTACAAATAGTGACGCTATGGGTCATTTTGTCCAACAATCGGGCCACCGAGCATGTAAATGCTCTTTGTTTTGGGTCCAAAAGCGAGGGCGTCGCGATGCTCGAGTAGTGAGTCATGACGCAAGAGCAACGTCGCGACGCTCAAACCCTGGTGTCGCGACACGAAACATGAGATACTCTTTGCCTTGTTCTGCTATTATAGATGTTGCGACACACAAAGCTTGGCATCTCGAAGTGTGACAAAAAAGAATTCATTTCATTTCAATCCCAACTTAAGATGTTAGAGACCACCATAAGGATTTCATATCACCTCATATTTATACATTACAAAATGTCACAAGCATGAGATATCATGTAGTAATAACAAATACTTAAATTGAAAAATTTAACCTAGTTCTGAAACATAATTCATGATTATATTCTTACTAAGTCTATCAGTCATAGATTTACATGATGAATCACAATCTTCTTCGACGAAGGGAAGTTATACTAGCCAGATTCCAAATCTTTGAGTGGACCTCTCTCTCTAAATGTTTTTACTTATAAGTTTTGATATTGGACTTACTTTTACGTACATAGGGCATTAGCCAGATTTTATTTCAGTTATTTTAAGAAAGAGCATGTTTTAAGAAACAAGCTTTATTACAGTTGTTTTACAAATGATGCTGTTTTTGTTCGAAAATTGATTTTCAAAGTTGAGATTTATGATTCTTGGAGGCATGAGTATGTAACTTGACTCAGATATGGAATTGACGTATACAGATATCACGTGCACACGCAGTTCAGGACTATGGATGATTAATGCCCCTAGATCCCAGATTTTGAGTCCGCATTGTAGTATAAATATGTACCTCGACTCCAGATTTGTGGCTTGGGGAACGGTGAGACGTAATGCCTCAAGACCACTAGATATTATGTACGGGGGGATGCCCCTAAGTGCCAGATTTTGGATATGGGGGACGGCGATACGTAACGCCCCCATGTGCCAGATATACAGATACAGAGATTCAGATACAGATTTCTCAGAAACAGGTTTTCTAAAATGAATTTTCAGAAATAGATTTTTCAAAAACAATAAGACTTACAAAAAGAATTTTCACGGGAACTTAGTTTTATAGAAATTCTCAGAGACTTACAAACAGAAAAGAGTTTTCAGAAAATTTTTATAGAAAAATAGGTATTTTCAGTTAAAAAAAGATTTCAGAAAAGATTATTTTATGGAAGGATTTTCATTTTAGAACCATTAATTTTACTGAAAGAATCAGTTTTCGATTTAAACCGTCCACTCACTAGATCGTTCAACGATCTAACCCCCCCACTCCCAGTGTTTCTATTTTACAGTTTACTTGGAGGATGAGTTCAAGATGATGGATACTGATGGCAGTCACTAGGGTGTTGAGTCCACCAAGTTGAGTCAGATACCGAGTTCAGTCAGAGTACAGTCATACATCAGATGTATTATTAGTCAAGTTTGTATATGTATGAGATAGAAATGTCCATGTAAAGAGTATAAGTGTAATGTTATTGAGTTATGAGCATTGAGATGCATTCTTATGTTATTGATTTGGGGAGATGGTCCATATGCATGGGTTTATCTTCGAAACGAGAATAATAATATTATTCATAGTCAGAGGCTCAGGGGGATAGGGCAGCTTATTCTCTGCCAATAGCATCTCCTGGAGAGGGATGTTACAAAGATGATATCAGAGCATAGTCTAAGGAGTCAGTGGCTGCAATGGGTAGAGTGCTAGGGTATTGTATATGTAGTATGTCTGGGATACCCGTATACAAGGCACTACCTCTCCAGTATCCGATCCTCGAGTACGTCGTCAAGTCTCATAGAAAGGTTATTAACTATTCCTAAGGTTATCTGAATTTTTCTTCCTAATTAAAAAAAAACATAATTCTTGTCCTAATAGAGAATTCATTTGTAGTTATTCTGGTGAAATTATAGAAGTTCAAGATAAGTTATGAGGATAGATAGAGAAGTTCTAAAAATATTCATTTCAGTGAGTGAGAAAAAAACTATAAGAGAAAGAAGAAATGATGAATAGATATATTAAAGCAACCAAAGACAAAGAAAAATGGAAATATATAATTAGATAATAAAAAAAGTGCCAAGACTCATACTAGTAAAGACAATAGCGTAAGTCCGAGCGAGAATAAGAGATGCTAGATAAACTTGAGTAGGGTTCCTTCCTTCCAAATAAGACTTATTTCCTTATCATAAAAATTCCTCCCGGCAGATCTAATAGCCTTTGAGCACCTTGTAGAAATAGCATGTTTCCCCGAATAACGAAAATAGTCAGAAAAAAATAAAAGAAGCAAGAAATCAAAATTAGTCAGGGGAGTTTCTAGTAAACACAAGATATCACAAAGGATGTAGAAGATCTATATACCCAAATCAGACTCGTGAGTAAGTAAAACGAAGGTTGTAAGAAGAAATAATTAGTTGCCTCAGCCAAGAAACCTGGCATAGATACGGCCCTAAATTACCCAGATTCTCACCCCTTAGTGATACCGATTAAGGAAGCTGTCCTGACGGAGCCTATCTCATACCGACTTTACATTAGCAATAGACTCTACTATGACACATAGTACCAGATCTAGGACATCGATATCCGTTGAGACGTGAGATGCTTGCCATAGCCTTTACCAGCATAGATAAAGGTAACCGTAGGGAAGCCCGATGAGAATTTATCCTAAGACTGAAACGGAAGACATTGGGAGATGGATCACCTAGAAAATGATTAAGGAAGCCTTCGAAATTAAAAAGAAGAGAACCCAGTATAGTTCAAGAATCTAGGAAAGTCAGCCCGAGGCTTATAGTACTTGTAGAAGTCCATAAAATAGACCAAATATAGTAGAATCTATAGATCAGATCAATGCCAATAGAAATTCGCAAAAGCTTAAAAGGACAGACCAATGAGATTGGAGATATTTAGGAGTTAACAAAAGTACAACTACGAACAACAAGGTTAAATGGCATAATTGTAACCTATCGCAAGAGCAGAAGTCTAGAAAGAATTTTAGAAGAACGATCCAGCACTAGCCTCAGCAGCACAGTTTGCAGCCCAGAGATAGGGTATGGAGATATTAAAGAGTGGTACAGAAAGTAACAAAGAAGTTCAGTACATATAGTAACATAGATAAGATAGCTTGAAGACTGAAACTATAATAGAGACCTTGGAATAGGTGATAAAAGTTGTGGAACCCTGAGATATGGAGTAGTTGACCCAGGTCACTGTAAAATGAATGACAACCCTTTCTTCCAGTAGCCCCGACTCTAGTAAGTATATAGACACCTAACCAGACCATCATTGAGCTTAAGTAAATAACAGAAATGCGTATTCAGAGATCCATATGGAATGCATGTACTCACCCCTCAACTTAGAGCCCAGTAAGGAGAAGAACCAGTAAAGAAGAATATTTGATAGAATATACGAATCACAAGATGGCTAGATGACCGAACAAATAAGTTCAATGGGACATAGATAAAAATTATGAGCTGGTAATATTCTATATTAGATAGAATAGTTTGAAGTCACAGTAAGTCAAGCCAAATCTAGATGTCATCGTAGGACTAGAAGCCCTTAAGGGAGTAAAGGCTCAAAAGAGTGAAGGGACCAGAGAAAGCGACTCTCAATAATGTAGTATATAACTCATAAAGAGTCTAATTATATTGAGTGGAAGAACTAGATGAGGAGTAGCACCTGAACCAAAAGATTTAGTAGAGATGTCCCAAGTAATCGAAGTTGATGGAGTTTCCAGAGGAGTAAAGACATAATGAGTTCAAAGAACTAAGATAAGAAGGAATCTAAGTAGCAGAGTAAAATTCGTAATGAGGAATAAAAAAGGGAGATAGTAGGACCCAGAGAGAGAGTAACGACTTATGAAGGTTAAGCAACAAATACTAGTAGGAAGAAGTACATAGGCAATATGATGTAGTTTTTAGAAATCATGACTCTAGAGAAGGTTCACAATAAGAGCTAGTATGATCGATAGTCAGAAAGTGGATAAGAAGTGAAGTTGAAGCCTGAGATAATTCAGATAGTATCTGTTGGAGTTTCTAAGCCTCCTAAGATCATTAAACAAGCATGAAACAAATGCGAATACAACGAGGGAGTTATGGAATACTCATATCGATCGGTTGAGTGACGTGGTGGACAACACAAATTCGGTTTCTGCCCTCTTGTGCATTCGGCAGTGAGCTGATTTTATGTCTCCATTTTCGGCTTTGAAGTTCATCTTCGTCGAGCTCCAAGCTTCGTCAAATGATTCCAAGCTCATGGGTGGACTTCCCCATCACCTTCGCATGTCTCTCGGAGTGCTAGCTCTCAAGAAATTTACCAAAAATTTCCCACACTTTGCTTCCATCTCACGGTTTCTGCCCAGAAAAACCAGTGAAGAAAATGGCCAAATGGCCGAGAGAGAGAGAGGAGTTTTTGGCTCCAAAAACGTGATAAGAGAGAGAGAATGGAATGGTGTTGGTTTTGTGTATTTGTGTATCTAATACACATAATTCATTTTCAAAAAATCAATAAATGATTTACAATAAATTTGGCTTCTGAAGTCAAACAATAAAAGCCATACCAACCTCCATCAACTCACATCACTCATGAATAGTGACTTTCGTCAATCACTCAAAGTGAATGACATCTATCACTTAATTGATGAATGATGTGACGCTAGATGCGACTAGCGATTTGATGCTTGATTTGACTTGCGTGCCGTACTCGAATTCGAAATGCGAATGCGCTCGCAAACAATCCCGGGCTCGGGTTCGCTAATTCCAAATTAACAAATTTTTTGTTGCGACGTAATTAAATCTAATTTAATTAAATAATCATGCCTAACATAATTACTATTCACATCGCTAACAAATTAATTGTAAATCAATTCGTTCGCCCGAATTAAAATCTAATTTCAATTCCGAGTCGAAATCCAATTTCGTTTAATATATCGAATATATTAATTTATCGATTAATTCCAAATTAATCGTTATCTCTCTTTAATTGATATTTTATCCCAGATAAAAATATCTCCTCAATTAATCCCAAATTAATTTTCTCTCTCATCTAATTAATCCCAGATTAATTAAAAGTGCGAGTCATACGTCATCAGTGAATCTTCGGGAAGCGACCCATGAGATCCCCGGATATCTTGGCAGTAAATTCGGTCGTCGGACAATCCGAACACGTAAGTACCTCGTACTACGTTTGTACCAATTTACAAGACAAGGTTGGCTTCTAGCAAAGCGCCATGCCTACCCAATTCTCCATAAATATCCTTACAGGAATATAAGGATCTATATCAGGCGTAATATACGTAGTATTGCGTATGTCGATCCAGTATCGGACGATCACGTGCTAGGCCTGGGGCTGGAATTGTGTCTGCCCCGTATGAAGCACATGTTGGATGTCTGGTAACTAGTCTCTATAATCGGATATACATGACCTTGTCATAATATCCTGATAGCTGCAGCATTTAAGAGAACAAGTCCCGTATCCTACGTGACCATCATCTCCATATGACTGGAGTGATACTTCGGTCTTGACATCACACCCAACACACTACGATTCTCGATATATCCAGAAGAGGCGTACATAGAAATCGATTAAAGCTCTGGACGACCAAAACCAAAGTATATTGATTGTCGTAAGTATTAGCGGTGCAAGTTGTAGGCATTGCATTTTTGCATGTGAATCCCTATGATGAGTCTCATTTAGAGGCACTACCTTTTAATGAGACTCATCATAGGGATTCACATATATATGAAACCAAATTATATCTCCCTTTTCATGAGAAGATCTCTTCCTTGTCAAGCAAGGACTCACCTATTCCCTTTGTCTATAAAAGCAAGACAAAACAAAATCCATCCTCCTCTCCAATCTCTCTCTATTCACGTACACAACAAGAAGAAAAACACAAAATTTCTCTCCTCCTCCACCATCCAAAAAACTGAAAGTCTCAATTCTTAAACACCCTTACATTAACCGAATATCACAGCCCCATAAACCCCCACACATCACCGAAAATCTCCCCCATACAGCAGCCCTATTTATCAAAAACATTCCCCAAACAGTGAGCAAAAAAACACGCCTGAACAGCAGCAATAAAATGCCCCAAACAGCAGCCATAAAACACCTAAAACAGCAGCCTCTAAGTCCCCAAAACAGTGAGTAAACAATGTCCCAAACAACAGCCCTGCACCAGTAAAACAGCCCCCCTAAATCACCTAAACCAGTAACAAAAAAAAACTACACTTAAAGCCTTTAAAATCACCCAAAACAGTAGCCTAAAACACCAAAAACAGTAACCAAAATATTGCAGAGAAACGACATCAAAACAACAGCAAAACGGAGTCAAAATAGTAGATTAAGCAGCGAAACAGCGAGGTAAAATGCAAACCAGTGAACCAGAAAGATGAGGAGCTTTAGCCCTTCCGATCTCCGTGAAACGCAAGTCTGAAAGTCGACAAAAAAGGTTAGACCTGAGGGTATTTTTCACATCCGTTTTCAGTTGTATTTTTACTGTTTATTGAGTTTCGTTGGCAGGATTATTATGGAGTGATGCATGTTGTGGCCTTTGAATAGATAAAAATGCATGTATTATAATATAATGTATGTTTTGGCCCTTGAATAAAATAAAAAGTGTGTGGCCTCTTGTGGTATATAGGATGGAAACCCGGACATAAATTTCATAGCCGATTCCGAATGGACGGTAGTATGATCTGTACTCGGGATACAACTCCACGTACCACTTGAGTAAATGGCACATATTTCGTTTTATGTTGTTTTGATTTGTTTATTATTCGCTACTTGATTTCCGCATGTTATTTGTTTATGTAATGATGTGATCGAGTGCATGGGCTTAGTAAGTTTTATTAAAGGTCCCTTATTTTGAGGGGTTAAAATCCTTTACCAAGATGCTTTGCCGCGCCGATTGATGTATATTCGGTTGAATGTAAGATGTGTTCAATCGGGTATACGAAGCCGATATTATTGTCTTTATTTTTATATGCATGATGTGATCGAACACATGGGCTTAGTAAGTTGGATTAAAGGTCCCCTATTTTGAGGGGTTAAAATCCTTTACCACGATGCTTTGCCGCACCGATTGATGTATATTCAGTTGAATGTAAGATGTGTTCAATTGGGTATACGAAGCCGATATTATTGTCTTTATTTTTATATGCATGATGTGATCGAGCGCATGGGCTTAGTAAGTTGGATTAAAGGTCCCCTATTTTGAGGGGTTAAAATACTTTACTACGATGCTTTGTCGCACCGGTTGATGTATATTCGGTTGAATGTAAGATGTGTTCAATCGGGTATACGAAGTCTGATATTATTTATGTTATTTTTTATATGCATGATGTGATCGAGCGTATGGGTTTAGTAAGTTGGATTAAAGGTCCCCCATTTTGAGGGGTTAAAACCCTTTACCACGATGCTTCACCGCGCCGATTGATGTATATTCGGTTGAATGTAAAATGTGTTAAATCGGGTATAAGAAGCCGATATTATTGTCTTTATTTTTTATATGCATTATGTGATCGAGCGCATGGGCTTAGTAAGTTGGATTAAAGGTCTCATATTCTGAGGGGTTAAAATCCTTTACCACGATGTTTTGCCGCACCGGTTGATGTATATTCGGTTGAATGTAAGATGTGTTCAATCGGGTATACGAAGTCTAATATTGTTGTCTTTATCTTTGTACGCATTGTAATGAAAAGCTCAATGGGCTAATGGCGTTGGACTAAAAGGTTCTCCATTTGGGGGAAGAGAAGCCTAAAAGGCTACCTTTACCACGATATTTGCCGCGTCTTTCATCTATTGATTGCATCGTCTATCCTTGTCTTGGCTCGATCTATTATCATTGGTGTACCCATGTCATGATAGCATTTGGACATTATTTCTCGCGGTATATAGGATGGAAACCGGGACATAAATTTCATAGCCGATTCTGAATGGATGGTAGTATGATCTGTACTCTGGACACAATTCCACGTACCACTTGGAAAAAAGGCCCACGCGTGTGTTCGTGTCAATTCTAGATATCTTTTATGCATCACATCACGACATGTCTATTTTAGCATATAGTGTCTCTTTTTACCTATGCATTTGTATTACCTCTTTAGTTTCTATTCCCATTATACGCTTAATTGTCTTCCCCTAATATGCATGCTTGTAAGAATGTATTTGTTTGCGCTTCTGTGTCTACCAATGTGAAATTGTATGCTTTCCGTATGTCAATTTATCTTTATGCATGAATTCAGAAATAGATTATATGCAAATATGGTTGTATGCAAATATGAGATGTGTTATATGTAAGCTTAGATATGAGCTTTGTACCTATGCATGAAAATTTATGAGAAAAACTATCCTTGGAAAAATATGTTGCTTAGGCTTGGTTAGATTATTGCACAAATCATTTTATTACAAGTGGCATAAGTAAGGGACCATCCGAACCCAACGGTTTGAGGTCTTCCCTTGCGAGGGGTGAGTGCGGCCTTAAATCTTTCCCGGTTCACACCGGTGGCGACTCTATTATTCTCCGGTTTAGTCCCCCGCGGGCTACTCCGTACTCCCAACCGGGCCGCGAGCTCGGAACAGCATGCGTCGCCCAGTTTGTGTTCCCACAGTCTGGCGACTCCACTGGGGATAGAGAATCGGCCCCGAAATAATGTCTTGTAATATTATGATTTGTGCTTTAATTAACTGTGTCTACTGTGAGTTAAAAGGGGTTTAATCAAAGGCATATTGTTTAGGCTGGGTAATGGTTTGGTGTCTTCCTTCACTCACTACCTTTCTATAAGGAAAAGCTGTGAAGGCACCTAGATAATCATCTACTTGTAGCCTATTGTGACAGACTAATCTGGAGGACTTGTTGCTTATTCCTGTCACCAAGCGATAAGAGCCTAAGAGGCTTGGGTACTTAAGAGAGCCTCGCTCCACCCTCCCTATGGGGAATCTGCAACAGGAAATCCATTTGACAGTTAGTCACACACCATAACTCGTTGGCACGTACTGTAAGGTATAAAAAAGGTGCGCTCACTTGGTCGCTCGAACCCTTGAGTGGGGAGACCTAGTTGTGGGTAATCCTTCGCCAGCGAGAGTCTTTGTCTACACTCCCGCAAACCCACACGTAGACCAGAATTGTATGGCCTATAACAACTATTTCCTTGTGCTTGTGGACCATCCTCATTTGGATGCAGTTGGGCTTCTTGTCAGAAATGCGAGCTTGTTGGGCCATTTAAACTGGGACGAGTTCGTATCCTATGACGATTGGGCCAAAAGCTTCTGAAATGTTGATGGGCCACTCTGTAGAAATTATTTATGTATGCTTGTGTTTGGGAACATTGTCGTTTGGATCCATTCAGACCTTTTGTCATGAGGTATGGGCTTGTTGGGCCATTTAAACTGGGACAAGAACGTATCTTACGATGATTGGGCCAAAAGATTCCAAAACGCCAATGGGCCATTATATGTTTGTGTTTAGGAACATTATCATTTGAATACGGTTGGACTTCTTGCCATAAGAAGTGAACTTGTTGGGCCATTTAAACTGGGACGAGTTCACTCCTATGACAGTTGGCCCAAAAGCTTCTAAATGATGATGGGCCATTTGTGTGAAAATGTTAATAAGTGGATATATTCCTTGTATCGCATGCATCTCATTCATCTCATGCATACATATATTGTTAACACCCTCTATGTCTCAAAAAGACATCATAGATTCCCGTTGGGTTAGGACAGAGGGAAGACTCACTAAAAGATCGGTAACAGATATGAGTACATCCGATAACGAGGTATCCCGGATAGATCAGTTGGAAAACGGTCTCGCCAAAATTACTGAACAGTTACAAGCATTTACTACTGCTGTGGCTGGTATGGTTGTACCCCGTGCTGGGGGTGATTCTGAGAATGTGAGGCGCGAGGAGCCTCCGAATGGGTTGGGGGATGATATCCCCGCTTTTGATGATGTCATGGCAGAGTATGCAACAGGTAGAGTGATTGGGTCTCAGGCAGAATTTCAGAAGCTTCGGGATCAGGTTGAAACTGTTACCCGCAAAATGAAGAGTAAACATGAAGAGTTGTTAGATTATGAGGCAATGACCTTTGAAGAAAGTTTCTTGCTCAGTTCAAGATGTCGGATATGGCTAAGTTCAACGGGAATGGGGATCCGAGGGTTAATCTCCATCAGTATGTATCAGTTATGAGTTCCGTGGGTTTGACAAAGCGACAGGTGCAGAAGATGTTTGGAATGTCACTTGAGGGGGCACCCATAGTGTGGTACCATAGCCTTGAAAGAAATGTTAGGGAAGATTGGAGGGAATTGGCTGATGCATTCCTGAAACAGTATGTCACGGACTTGGAGATAGATCTGTCACTCCGTGATCTGGAGAACACCAGGCAGGAACCGGAAGAGAGTTTCAAGGAGTATGTGGACCGCTGGAGAAGCCAGCTCTTAAAGATGCAGACCAGGCCCTCAGAGAAGGACCAGATAAAAATGATCATTAAGGGCACCAAGCCCTCCATCTATGGGAAGCTAAGGAGGATGACCTCCATGATTACTGATTTTCGACAGTTGAGGGAAACTGTCATGGATATTGAGGAAGAAGAGGCCGAGAATAGAAAATTCTATGGTCTGAACAGGAGGCCCATTGGGGGGACATCGGGAACAAAGCCCGTTTCTGCTGAGATTGCTGCTATCCGAAACCGGAGATTCTCCAACTTGGGTAGACCCTTGTCCAAGGTATTGGAGAAATTGAAGAGACAAGGACTTCTGAAACCCCTAGAAACCAAACCACTCCCAAACCCTCCACCACCACATCTCAACCTAAACCAATATTGCCAATTCCACCAACAGAAAGGCCACGATACCGACAACTGTGCCCAACTCCGCCATGAAATCCAAGACCTTATAGACTCCAAAAAGATACCCGACCCTGAAACAGAACGCCCCAACACACACCAGAACCCTTTACCAAATTACCACTCTGTCCCGCCACCAACCTATATGATAAACTCTGGCCTACCGAGAACCTTGTCCTCAAATCCTTTGACCTCCAAGCCGTTTGCCTTGGGATTTGGGATAGTAACAGCGAAGATGAAACCGAACATGGGAAAAGTTTCTGGGCGGACTTCTCCAGTAGTGATGAAGAAGAAGTGAGGGGTATGACACGCAGCGGGCGTTTCTACAATGATATGGCTGAAAAGGGTAAAGAAGTGTTGACTGAAGGAAGAGAAGTAGCGGAAAATGGGATAATTCTGAGGGAGATACAGTGATGCGCCAGTAGAAAAAAACCCGCGCACAAGTGAGTATATGGGATTTTTTGTGTGCATCTCAGGAGCACAGACGGGCCATGGTTGAGGCCTTAAGCAAGATAGTGGTGACGGAAGATGCCAACCACGCAATGTTTGTTGGGTCAGTGCAAAAGGAGACTTTGCAGGCAATCACTTTTTCTGAGGAAGAACTCACAGTTGAGGGGAGAAATCATAATAGACCTTTGTTTATCAGAGCTGAAGTAAGGGGTAAGAGGACCTCTTGTGTGATGGTGGATGACGACTCATCCATTAATGTGTGCCCGTTGAAGATTCTGGCAAAGCTGGGTATGAAAGCAACAGATTTGGACCCCTCCAGTATGACCATCAAAGCTTATGATGACAGTAAGCGAGGAGTTGAGGGTACATTTATAGCAGCGGTCAAGGTTAGTCCTATTTAAGATGAAGTTGAGTTTATAGTGCTGGACATCCCAGCCACTTTTGCCTTGTTGTTAGGAAGGCCTTGGTTTCACAAACTTGGGGGCGTGCCTTCCACTTTGCATCAGATGATTAAGTTCCCGTATGAGGGAGAGATTGTTACCATCCGAGCTGAGATAGATAATGTTGTGGCTGCCCTGGAGATATAGCCTTTCACGAGGTTTCAGGTATCAGCAACTTTCGAGGAATGGGTGGATCCTAGGGTGGCTAGGATCATGAAAAAAATGAAGTTTGAACCGGGTGAAGGTTCAAAATTGCCAGATTTCAGAGGACAGACTACTCGGAAGGGTTTGGGATACACATCTGATGAAGAAAAGCCGAAGGTTAAAAAGAAAGGGCTGAAATTGATGGAGTGCTTTGTGAAGGCTTCAGGGTATCAAGGTGAACCCGAACCGGTAGAAGTTAATGGGATTGTGGTGGCTGCATTTGAGATCTTCCAGAGAAACCGCTGACTAAAGAAGTTGTGGAAGCAGAGAATTGGGAAGAATAATTGATGAAGTTGGAGAGCCTGACTCTGGGAGAGGACAAAAAGCCTGAAGAAAACCTGGTTGCAGAGGAAGAAGTGTCCATAGATGATGAAGACATTTACCTTCCTGATTTGTTTGAATGTACTTCCGCATTATCCAATAATAAAGACATTTCTTTTGCTTACTTGCCTGAGTCATTTCCATTTACTCTGCACGAATCAAGCATATTTGATATCAGTTCGGCCAGAACTACTGCATTTAACTTGGGTACACCTGAGAACCCCAAGGAAGTTCTGATTGCAAGTGAAGTTACCTCCGAGGAGAGGGAGAAATTAGAAGAAGTATTGGCCAGATATGCCAAAGTATTTGCTTGGTCCTATGAGGACATGCCTGGGGTAGACAGAAGCATTGCCCAGCACACAATACCAACTTATCCGAATATGAGGCCAGTGAAACAGAAACTCCAACGGATGACACCTGAGTGGGCTGAGAAAGTCAGAGAGGAAGTTAAGAAACAGATAGATGTGGAGTTCCTAGAAGTGGTAAAGTATCATGAATGGTTAGCAAATATTGTGCCAGTTCCAAAGAAGGACAGGAAAGTCAGAATGTGTGTGGACTACAGAGATCTCAACAAGGCTTGCCCAAAAGATGATTTTCCTCTACCACATATAGACGTACTGGTTGATAGTGTGGCTTTATCTGCTATGTATTCATTTGCAGACGAGTTTTCAGGTTACAATCAGGTTCTTATGGCTGAGGAAGATAAACACAAGACTGCCTTTGTCACCGAGTGGGGTACTTATCGTTATAAGGTGATGCCGTTTGGGCTCAAGAATGCGGGAGCTACTTATCAGCGGATGGCCACCACATTGTTCCACGATCTGATGCACAAAGAGATTGAGGTGTATGTGGATGACATGATGGTGAAATCAGAGACAAGAGTTGGGCATATTGAAGCACTGGAAAGGTTCCTTCAGAGAGTTGACAAATACAACCTGCGACTAAATCCCAAGAAATGTGTGTTTGGGGTGACATCAGGAAGACTGATGGGACATACAGTGGGAATGGGAGGAATAGAGGTAGACTCTGAAAAGATCAAAGCAATCACAGAAATGCCAGCACCGAAGACTGAGAAGGAAGTCAGAGCATTCCTGGAGAAGATTCAGTACATCAGTCGGTTCATCGCCAAGTTGACATCAGTGTGTGAGCCTATCTTCAAACTATTGAGGAAAGATCAACCGGTAAAGTGGAATGAGCAGTGTCAAGCAGCCTTCGACAAGATCAGAGAGTACTTGGTAAAGCCTTTAGTATTGAAACCTCCGAGACCGGGCAGACCTTTGATATTGTACTTGGCCATAGAATCAGAAGCACTGGGGGCAATGATGGTACAGGCAGATGAGACAGGGGTAGAACATCCAGTCTATTATCTGAGTAAGAAGATGCTCCCGTATGAGGCTCGTTATCAAGAAGTAGAGAAGATCTGTCTCGCAGTGGTATGGGCTTCTAGAAAATTGCGGCATTATTTTCAGTCTTACAAGATCCAGGTAGTGGCAAAGGAGAATCCTCTGAAATATCTGCATTCATTGCCTTCACTAGTGGGGAAATTGGGCAGATGGTTAGTATTGCTTACAGAGTTTGACATTGAGTATCTCACCACCAAAGTGGTCAAAGGGCGAGCAGTAGCAGAGTTTCTGGCATTGCAACCTGTTGAAGGGGATCAGTATAAGTTTGAATTTCCAGATGAAGAGATCCAAGCAATAACAGTTCAGAGATGGAGAATGTATTTTGACGGAGCAGTGAATTACAAGGGAGCCGGAATTGGGATTGTGATAGTGACCCCCGAAGGAGAGACCTTGCCTTTGGCCAAAAGTTTGACGTTTAGAGTAACAAACAACATGGCCGAGTATGAAGCATGTGCTTTTGGTTTGACTGCATTGATAGCCTTGAAGGCCGAGAGTGTGGAATTCTACGGAGATTCTATGTTGGTAGTCCAGCAGATGCGAGGAGAATGGGAATTGAAAGAATAACGGTTGAAACCTTAACTTTTTCACCTCAGAAAGTTGGCAAAGGTTATCCCCGATTGTAAGTTTCAGCACTTGCCAAAGAAGAGAATCAGATGGCAGACGTATTGGCTACACTTGCAGCGACTTGGGAAAATCCAGAAAAGTTACTGATGAAACCGTTGATACTGACGACAGCAAGCAGACCTGTTTATGAGATAGAGAGAATTCTGGAAATAGAGCTCGATGACGGTAAACCTTGGTATTATGACATTCAGAGGTATCTGGAACATGGGGAACTCCCAGAGGGAGCAGGCAGAAAAGATAGAATAGTCATTCAGAGGTTAGCTTCCCAGTATGTGATTTTGAAAGGGGAACTGTACAAGAGGCAAGCAAACGGTATTCAGTTGAAGTGTGTGAGAAAAGAAGTGGCTCAACAAGTAATGGAAGAAATACATGCCGGGGTATGTGGTCCGCACATGAACGGGTTGAATCTATCCCACAAGATAGTGAGACAAGGTTTTTACTGGTCAACCATGGAGACAGACTGTGCGAAGATGGTAAAGCATTGTCATAATTGTCAGGCACATGGCAATTTGAATCATTTTCCGCACACAGAGTTGCACGGGTTATCAGAGCCGTGGCCTTTCTCAGCATGGGGAATTGATATGATTGGAGAGATTCGACCGAATGCATCGAATGGGCATCGCTTCATAGTAGTGGCAGTAGATTACTTCTCAAAGTGGGTGGAAGCCGAATCATTCCGTAATGTTACAGCAAAGTAGATGGCAAAGTTTATAGCTCGGAATCTCATTTTTCGGTACGGTATGCCGTACCATGTAGTGACAGACAACAGAGTTCAGTTTCAAGGAGAGACAAAGGCAATGCTACAGAAATATGGGATAGGCCATCACAAGTCATCACCGTATAGGCCCCAGGAAAATGGGGAAGTTGAGGCAGCCAACAAAACAATAAAGACGATTTTAGCCAAGATGACAGAAAACTGTAGAGATTGGGCCAAAAAACTACCCTATGCTTTGTGGGGATACAGAACATCAGTGAGAACATCAACATGGGCCACACCTTACTCTCTAGTCTACGAAATTGAAGCAGTATTGCCAGTGGAAGTGGAAATACAGTCTATGAGGGTATTAGCAGAGGCAAAGTTACCGGAACAAGAATGGGCCCCACAGAGGTTTGATCAGTTAGCACTGCTGGATGAGAAGAGAATGAAGGCTTTGTATCACATGCAGTTGTATCAGAAGAGACTAGCCCGAGCATTCAACAAGAAGGTACGCCCCACCAAGATCAAAAAAGGTGATTTGGTGCTTAAGCAGTCAAGGCCGTCGATGACAGATCCGAGAGGAAAATTCAGACCAAACTGGGAGGGACCTTACATAGTGCAGAAAGTAATGGGAAATGGAGCAGTGAAACTGTCAGACTTGGAAGGGAATGAGTTCACCGAGCCAATCAACGTAGACAGACTGAAGCAGTACTTTTCCTAAAGGAGAGAAGATCGAGCAGTCACCAGGAGAATTGGTGGAAGGCCTAACCTAAAGGGATAAGAATCTACATGCATGCATGCATACAATAACACATGTTGCATTCTTTTGTGTTTGTTTTGTTTTTTTTTCACAGATTTTGAAGAAGAGAAGAGGAAGCGGCAGAGACGAGCCAACCAATGACAGCACAGTTTCAGTTTTAGGGGATGAGTCCCAGGGGGCGAGGCCCACATCAGCAGTTTTGGGGATGCGTCCCAGGGTCGTGACCCACATCATCAGCAGTTTGGGGATGCGTCCCAGGATCGAGGTCCACTGCATCATCATTTTCGGGATGCGTCCCAAGGTCGAGGTTCATATTTTGTCAGCGGTATTGGGATGCGTCCTAGGGTCGAGGCCCCCGTTGTCGGTTGCAGTTATCGGGATGCGTCCCAGGGTCGTTGGCCCCTGCATCGTTAGTTTTGGGATGCGTCCCAGGGTCGAGGCCCACTTTTGTCAGCGGTATTGGGATGCGTCCCAGGGTCGAAGCCCCGTTATCGGTCGCAGCTATTGGGATGCGTCCCAGGATCGAGGTCCACTGCGACATCAACTCAGGTCGAGGCAGCAGGCAAGTCAGGAGGCAGCTGGCGAGCCAGGTAAGTGAAAATACATTGCATAACTTTGATAGGATTATTCAAAGCCACACACTGCACAAGTCCCATCAAAGTGGGGGCAACTGTAGGCATTTCATTTTTGCATGTGAATCCCTATGATGAGTCTCATTTGGAGGCACTACCTTTTAAGTCGCGGAAGCCGCGGGAAACGGACGTCGGAAGGGAAAAGATGGAAATCAGTACTTTGTCAAATTTGACTCGCTTGTTTAGCGTCAAGCTCACTCGTTGGACCTCCGTTTAGAACACCTTTAGCCTAACAAAACCCACAAACCTTTTAACCTTGGCCCAAGTTCACTCACCAAACCAACACAACACCTAATCCACCAAGGCAAGCCCACGCCCACCACCACCAAGCCCACACGCCCAAGGCCCTCAAAATACAACCCAATTGAATTAAATAATATACCAAATTAAATAAAAATATTAAAACATATACCAAATTAAATTAAATATTAATTAAGTCATAAACCAAATAAAACAAACATGAAATATAATCATAACAAGTTAAAATCAATCAGTCAAATATTATTCCTAATTAAAAATATATTATTCCTAACTTATAATATTGTATGCCTAATCAACACAAACTAAATATACTAACTTCCTAATCAAGCCTAAATTTGTCCCCCCTCAATCTTGTATTTACCGTACTTGAAACCAAATCATATCTCCATTTTCATGAGAAGATCTATTCCTTGTCAAGCAAGGACTCACCTATTCCCTTTGTCTATAAAAGCAAGCCAAAACCAAAGCCATCCTCCTCTCCAAGCTCTCTCTATTCACGCACACAACAAGAAGAAAAACACAAAATTTCTCTCCTCCTCCACCATCCAAAAAACCGAAAGTCTCAACCCTTAAACACCCTTACATTAACCGAATATCACAGCCCCATAAACCCCCACACATCACCGAAAATCTCCCTCACAGAGCAGCCCTATTTACCGAAAATATACCAAAACAATGAGCAAGAAAACACGCCTGAACATCAGCCATAAAACGCCCCAAACAGTAGCCATAAAACGCCCCAAACAGTAGCCCATAAGTCCCCAAAACAGTGAGTAAAAAATGCCCCAAACAGCAGCCCCTTAACCGACCAAAATAGCAGCCCTGCACCCGTAAAACAGCCCCCCTAAATCACCTAAACCAGTAACAAAAAAACTGCACTTTTAATCCTTAAAATAATCTCAAAAAAACTGCACTTAAAGCCTTTAAAATCACCCAAAACAGTAGCCTAAAACACCAAAAACAGTGACCAAAATACGGCAACGAAACCGCAGTAAAGCAGCAGCAAAACGGAGTCAAAACAGTAGCTTGAGCAGTGAAACAGCGAGGTAAAATGCAAAGCAATGAACCAGAAAGTTGAGGAGCTTTAGCCCTTCCGATCTCCGTGAAACGCAAGTCCGAAAGTCGACAAAAAATGTTAGCCCTGGGGGTATTTTTCACATCCGTTTTCAGTTTTATTTTTACTGTTTATTGAGTTTCGTTGGCATGATTATTATGGAGTGATGTATGTTATGGCCTTTGAATAGATAAAAATGCATGTATTATAATATGATGTATGTTGTGGCCCTTGAATAAAATAAAAAGTGTGTCGCCTCTTGTGGTATATAGGATGGAAACCCGGACATAAATTTCATAGCCGATTCCGAATGGACGGCAGTATGATCTGTACTCGGGATACAACTCCACGTACCACTTGAGTAAACGGTGCATATTTATTTTTATGTTGTTTTGATTTGTTTATTATTCGCTGCTTGATTTCCGCATGTTATTTGTTTATGTAATGATGTGATCGAGCACATGGGCTTAGTAAGTTAGATTAAAGGTCCCCTATTTTGAGGGGTTAAAATCCTTTACCACGATGCTTTGCCGCACCGATTGATGTATATTCAGTTGAATGTAAGATGTGTTCAATCGGGTATACGAAGCCGATATTATTGTCTTTATTTTTATATGCATGATGTGATCGAACACATGGGCTTAGTAAGTTGGATTAAAGGTCCCCTAATTTGAGGGGTTAAAATCCTTTACCACGATGCTTTGCTGCGCCGATTGATGTATATTCGGTTGAATGTAAGATGTGTTCAATCGGGTATACGAAGCCGATATTATTGTCTTTATTTTTATATGCATAATGTGATCGAGCGCATGGGCTTAGTAAGTTGGATTAAAGGTCCCCTATTTTAAGGGGTTAAAATCCTTTACTACGATGCTTTGCTACTCCGTACTCCCAACCGGGTCGTGAGCCCGGAACAGCATGCGTTGCCCAGTTTGTGTTCCCACACAAGTCTCGGGTTAAGACCAAATACACCTACCCTGATTTCGGACTTCCATAGACACATAGTCATACTACCAATGGAATTTCGAGGGGGTCTATCTAGAGCGAAGCAGTTTCACGTACCATCGGTAAAACACAACCTCCTATTACACTTGCATGAGTATCCTATACCCAAATATATGAGAACTATGACGTTTGTGCCCTCACAACGCGCACAAATGTAATACTAGTCTTTTACGCATTTATCGATTTCCAATCTCGATAATACTCTGGCTAGAGATATTTAATGATTTGTCCTTCGTGGACTGATATTGTCTCATATCATTCTCAATCCAGGAAAAAATCATAAGGACCTCATATCATTTATATATATAGGTGATCTAATCACAAATGATAAGAGTGCAATCTCCTTTGTCACATAGTTAATTTGTACAACAACACCATGAGCTGTACAAATAGTGACGCTATGGGTCATAATTGTCCAACAATCTCCCAATTGACCTATAGCCAGTCACTCGAGTGTCTTACACCCGAACTATGTACGGTTGGCTCAAACTGCTGAGAAATACTTTCGTTAGCGGATTTGCATGATTATCATCTGATGCGATTTATTCGATCATCACATCCCCACGATGTAAGATCCAAACAAATCAGATGAATATTCGAAGTATATATCTGGATCGTTGATGAGACCATTAATTCTTTAGCCTGTGCTGACACCTTGCTTAGCTGCTAACAGAACTATATCTAATCTAATTAGATTTATTATTGACCCAAATGGCTTCTATTGCCACCTCAACTGCAGCAATAACCTGCATTTGTTGTTTATATGGTAACAATATCTAGCTTGGAAGATTTCCAGCTCACTATTCCGTTATTCAAACTTTGTAGTATCGTTTGCGACTTATAGTCATTTTATCGGTTTAGGAAACTTGCAGTAGTGATCCCAGTCACTTCAAGTTCTCCTTCTCCACAGATTAAGACAGCATCCTTAGTTCTCTAAGAAACTAACGGATGTTCTTAACATCAATGCAATGACTATCACTTGGATTGGCCTGTTTGTGAATCCATATGCTCAAAGCGTATGAGACACCAGGTCGCGTACATTTTTCAATGTACGAGTTCTCAGAGAGTTTTTCTCGAAAGCCAAGATTTCACCGATTGTTTTTATGGGAATATCATTTCCAAGAAATGATATATCAGTGCGCTCCCACTAACCCTCATATATACACAAGAATCATTTCGTTTTGAATTAAATCATAAACTATTATGATTATATCAAAATGACAATTCCAAGAACCTATGTTTTCTTTAATCCAAACATGGATCGAATAACCTGCAAACCTTGTTTGCTAGTTATATTACGACAAAACTGACAGGATGTTGTAAACATCCTCCAAAAGGTTTCCTTTTTAGGAAAGTGATTTTCCCGTTCAGCTGTCATATTTCATAAATGAAACATGCAGCATTTAGCAAGCTTTATCCAAATGGATTTACCGTTGCAACAGTTAAAAGGTTGAATCGTAATCAACACAATGTTGATAACGATACCTTTCCGCTAAAAGCCTAGCTTAGTACGTAGGTATGTTGTCTTCCATGTATGTATTCCTTGAAGACTTATAAAATACCAATAGGCACAATGCCTTGCGGTACATCAACTAATATCCAAACATAGTTGATATACATGGAATCTATTTCGGACTCATGACACTTTGTCATAACAGGGAGTCGATACCTTATATCACTTCCTCATACGTAGTCAGTTGGTATTCCTCAATAAGATAGACATATTTATGGGATGAGATCAGAAACCCATACCCCAGGTTGTTTTCTGATTCTCTCCGACTTACGCGGTTCTTGTGTATTCGAAGATTATTGGAATAGTTTCATCCTTGATGAACTATTTGTGTTCTATTAAGGAATCGGTGCCTGGAATAGTATTACTCTGATTTTTCATCGAGTTTCACTATCCTCCCACTTACCACTGCATATCGGTATTCCTCAAAGGAAAACCGCATGGCGAGCAACAATTACATTGTTCTCTTGTGAGTTGTATAAGTACAATACTTTGGTATCCCTAGGATAACCTACAATTTGGCACTTATCCAATTTGGTTTTTATTTTGCTATCATCCAAACATGTGCCCACCATTCCCAAATTTTCAGGAATGAGAAACCTGGTTTCTTTCCTGTTCATATCTAATATGAATTCTGTCAAACAGATATTTATGGAACCTTATTCAAAATAGGTTATTGCACTGTTTATGCTTATCCGTTGAAGGAAATGGTAGCTCAGAGCGACTCAGGATTAACCTAATTATGTCCAACAAAATTCGATTTCTCTGGTTTGGACACACCGTCAGGATGACGTGTTCCGGGAGGAGTCCTCTTTGAAAGAATACTATACTCTCTCAAGTATATTAGAAACTTATTGCTTAAGTATTTTCCGTTACGGTCTTACTGTGTCAGTTTAATACCTTAGCCGATCTGTTTGTCCATTTCGCGTCGAAAACTTCTAAAAGTTTCCAATTTATGTTCTTCAAAAGAAACACATAACCATAACGTGATGCCACATCCGTAAAGGTCACGAAATATTCATATCCACATCTAGCCTTTCTAGACATGGGCCCACTTGTTTCACTATGAACTAGGGCTAACAGATCGATGGCACTTACACTTTTACCAAGTAAAGGTGTTTTAGGCACTTTGCCCAATAAACTAGATTCGTAGACTTTATTTGATTGGGATCAAATTATTCCTAGTACCCAGTCTTCAAAAGTGCGGATATACGAGTCTTGTTTAATTGTGTCCCAGACAACAATGCCACAATAAAGTTTCTTCTTATCAAATCAGTTTGAGCTATTTTTTTGTCATGTTATATGTTTGAGATATATTTATATTCAAAATATAATTGCTATTATTCACATCTAATGTGTTTATCTCAATATCACTTTTATATAATAAAACACTTTAGTGTTCTAGAATATAAAGGTCAATCCGCAATGGATTAAACATTGATATAGAGATAATGTATCTAGTCAAACTAGTTACATCCTAACAGTTTCCAAATTTAGGTACACACCCGAGGGTAGTTCTTAAAATTAGGTTTCTGCGGTTAAAACAGCGACTTTCGTCCCGTTTCCGATTGCAGATAAATCTTTATTGAAGTCAGTATCCTGTTCAAAACAGATTCTGAACATCAATACATATATTTTATGTACCACACTAAGTATTTAAAATCCAATTTTAATACTAGTAATGAACATAATTATGACAAACATATTTAAAGCCGTAGCCTTGCTCGTCTTCAATTCCTTCATGTCTGCTTTGTCCAAACGGCAGTCACGCTTCCGTGATCCCGTTTGCCACAATTTAGACAGATATTTTGGGATATGTCATTTATCTTCCCAGAAGACTATAATGATTTTGCCTTTCCCAATTTTAACACTCCAGAAGCCTTTGGCCTAGCCTCGGCCTTCTAGAATATTGAAGTGAAGTGCACCTTGCGCTACTTGCCTAATTGCAAAGTTTGACTTTATCTCCCTGAGAATAGTCATTAACTCTCCAAGAGTTTACTATTGCAATTTTAGTACTTCTAAAATCTAAGTATAGATTTATGAAGATCCTTCAATTTCTTTATCATACTTTAAAGATCTAATCCTTAGTTCTGATTCAGAAATTAAGGAGTCTACTACGGTAAGTATAATGGATTAAGCACTAAAGTTATCATCACATGAATCTTCCAAAGATTATGCTCTACTATTTTCTTAACTCCGGGCTTACGCATAATATGTTATTTTATCAAATAAAGTAACTTATTATTTTCCAGGACCATCCTGAAATTTATTCCTAATTTGAAAATTAAACCATTTAAATACATTTTCCCTAGGATTATGTTTTAAATATCAATATTTCAATTTTATCTTGATTTTAATAGTCCAACTATTTAATCAACGATTTTGGTACTATTTATTATAATGATTATAATAGTCCAACTATTTAATCAACTATAAATTAAATTGTTTAAATATAGTCCAACTATTAATTAAAACAACATTTAAATATTAGTCCAACTAATATTTAATTCATTTGACGAATGATATTTGTTTGAGCGCGTATGGCAAGTAATTAAACGAATATTGCAAATTTAATTCTTGCCTCCCACTATTTTTGGGCGAGCCTCTAACCCTCTGTCGAGTACTTGGGAAACCGTGTTTCCTAGTGGGCTAGGATCCCGTTAAATATCACACAATCTTGACTTTGGCCAACAAATTGTATGATAATTAACTAGGTAGATCTCTAAGATCAATTGGATCCAATCCAATTCTTAGATCCAGTATGGGGACATCCAAGTCCGAAACATATATCTTATATATGCCAATATATCCAATATATTACCTAACCTTTTTCCTCTGAATCAACTAAGCCTTGGCTTTGGCACAACAAACTTAGTGATCCCAGTTAAACGTGACCCATTGACCATGGAAAGCTTCGTAATCAATGTCGATGGACAAGAAGTGGTCTTGACTTTGGCCAACAAACCACAACTTGGACAAGACACTGATATGGAACAAAGCTCTCGTGATTCAAACACATCCTCGACGGACAAAGGCCTTGACTTTGGCCAACAAGCCAATGCCAGTCTTAGATCTTGAGTAAGAATCACTCAATGGAAGGAAAAACGCTTAATATTTGTGAGGGTTTTTCGCGTGCAAATTGGTAACCAATTTATTATCTTTGTTAAGGTCTCATCATCATACACCCTTAAACATGCATTCTAAAAACATAATAAAGCGCGTATAATAAAATAATAATGATATGCGGATGGATACTTTACACAATGATCGTAGATCAAATCTATTCATTTTCTCTCTCGCGCTAGCACATGTATTACTTCTACCCGTTACACTACACTTCTAAAGAAACCTCATTTACATTGAGGGGAATAGGTGAGAAGTGAATACAAAGAATAAGGAGGTGATAAGGCTGGACACGCAGGTCCAATTAATAAATTCCAAATTTATTACAACAATTTCTAAAATTGCCCCACCCATCTAATATGCATCCGATATACATTATTCATGCATCGCAACCATGTGTTCACACAAGCATGTTATCAATCAATCTAATCAAATTAATTCAATGTTCAAACAACGATTTGATTTTGTGCGAGTCAAACTCGTTTTTGTGAATAAGTACTCAAAGTACGAATTCTCGAATTTAATTAAACTACAAAATTAAATCCAATTCAATTTGTATTTTAAAACTAATTCGCTTATTTAATTCCAAATTAAATATCACACTTTATTAATAAACATTTACGATTTAAATTCCAAATTTAATCGTTACGGGTCTCAAAGCCCGATTAATATCCAATATTAATTTAATTAAAGTCCAATGGGCTTTTAATTAATTTTTTAAGGCGTGGACTTTTGGTCAACTCGGGTCAAACCGAATTACCAAAGTCCAATCCAGGATTTACCCCAGAAGCCTACAAATCAATTTTGGCCCATTAGGCCCAATTAAACTTTAAAGGTCCATTTGTCGCATTTGGGCTTTATGGAAGCGGTTTTGGGCCCAATTGGATCCAACCAATTTAGCCTAAACCCATCTTGGTACAACCAAGCCCAATAAGCCCAATAGCAACATATCAAGCCCAAATCCAATTTTAAGCCCAATTTAATTAAATTCCAAAAATCCAAATTCTTAATTTAATTAAACAAAGTGCATAACATAATTAATTACCCAATTAACATTTCTAAAACATCAATTAGCCTAATTAATCATGCTTATCAACAACAAAACATGTCCAACACATTTCATCAAAAATCAAACCCAATTTCATGCTAAGGCTCTTGGTAATTGTAGGGGATTTTATGTCCGATTCGGTTTCAATCCGATTAATTCCACAATCGACATTAAATCAACATCCTCAATAGTTTCAAGTCATCCAATGATCAATGAAACAAAAAATTACCAAGAATTAGGGCTCTTGAACTTTCGGCCAAGACATAAATATTGGGGAAATTTGTTCCAAACACAATTTCTTCAAATTGATCCAATCAATCATCAATTAAAACACATTTAAGCATACTAATTCATCCAATTTCATTAAATCATGCTAAAAAACATTTACCCAAATTTTAACCCTAAAATATTTTCATGCTCAACCTTGCTCATAGATACCATTGTTGGAGTTTCTAAGCCTCCCAAGATCATTAAACAAGCATGAAACATGTGCGAATACAACGAGGGAGTTGCGGAATACTTACATCGATTGGTTGAGCGACGCGGTGGACAATAAAAATTCAGTTTCTGCCCTCTTGTGCATTCGGCAGTGAGCTGATTTTCTGTCTCCATTTTCGGCTTTAAAGGTCATATTCGTCGAGCTCCAAGCTTCGTCAAATGATTCCAAGCTCATGGGTGGACTTCACTATCACCTTCGCATGTCTCTCGGAGTGCTAGCTCTCAAGCAATTTGCCACAAATTTCCCACACTTTGCTTCCCATCTCACGGTTTCTGCCCAGAAAAACCAGTGAAGAAAATGGCCAAATGGCCGAGAGAGAGAGAGGAGTTTTTGGCTCAAAAAACGTGAGAAGAGAGAGAGAATGGAATGGTGTTTGTATTGTGTATTTGTGTATCTAATACACATAATTCATTTTCAAAAAATCAATAAATGATTTACAATAAATTTGGCTTCTAAAGTCAAACAATAAAAGCCACACCAACCTCCATCAAATCACATCACTCATGAATAGTGACTTCCGTCAATCACTCAAAGTGAAAGACATCTATCACTTGATTGACGAATGATGTGACGCTAGATGCGACTACCGATTTGACGCTTGATTTGACTTACGTGCCGCACTCGAATTCGAAATACAATACGCTCGCAAACAATCCGAGGCTCGGGTTCGCTAATTCCAAATTAACGAATTTTCCGTTGTGACGTAATTAAATCTAATTTAATTAAATAATCATGCCTAACATAATTACTATTCAAATCGCTAACGAATTAATTCTAAATCAATTCGTTCGCCCGAATTAAAATCTAATTTCAATTCCGCGTCGAAATCTAATTTCGTTTAATATATCGAATATATTAATTTATCGATTAAATCCAAATTAATTGATATTTTATCCCAGATAAAAATATCTCCTCAATTAATCCCAAATTATTTTTCTCTCTCATCTAATTAATCCCAGATTAATTAAAAGTGCGAGTCATACGTCATCGGTGAATCTTCAGGAAGCGACCCATGAGATCCCCGGATATGTTGGCAGTAAATTCGGTCGTCTGACTATCCGAACACGTAAGTACCTCGTACTACGTTTGTACCGATTTACAAGACAAGGTTGGCTTCTAGCAAAGCGCCATGCCTACCCAATTCTCCAGAAATATCCTTACAGGAATATAAGGATCTATATCAGGCATAGTATACGTAGTATTGCGTATGTCGATCCAGTATCAGATGATCACGTGCTAGGCCTGGGGCTGGAATTGTGTCTGCCCCGTACGAAGCACATGTCGGATGTCTGGTAACTAGTCTCTATAATCAGATATACATGACCTTGTCATAATATCCCGATAGCTGTAGCATTTAAGAGAACAAGTCCCGTATCCTACGTGACCATCATCTCCAAATGACTAGAGTGATACTTCCGTCTTGACATCACACCCAACACACTACGATTCTCGATATACCCAGAAGAGGCGTACAAAGAAACCGGTTAAAGCCCTGTGTTGGAATTTCTACGGCCCCAAGGATTGATTATCAAGCAAGAAATAAACATGTGAATACATCACGGAGTTGTGGAATACTCACATCGATCGGTTGAGCGACGCGCGAGGCAACAAAAATTTATTTTCTGCCTTCATGGACTGCTCGGCAGTGGCAGTGAAATAGCTCATTGTTTTCGACCATTGTTGCTCCTTGAATAAGCTCCAAGCTTCGTCAAACGATTCCAAGCTCATGGGTGGACTTCCTTATCACCTTCGCATGTCTCTCGGAGTGCTAGCTCTCTTGATTTTAGCCACAAAAATCAAACACTTTGCTTCCCTATCTCCTTCATGGCTCTCGGCAGTTCACTGCCAAACCAGAAGAAAGATGGCCCTTATAGCGTGAGAGAGAGATGAGTTTGTGAGAGAGAGAGTTGTGTATTTTGTTACTTAAAAATGATAAATGATATTCCAAAAATCATATACACTAATTGCTTTCAAAAAGTCAACAAAGGACAAGCTTTAAAAGCTCCCAACAACTCCCATCAAGTCACATCATTCAATCAATCAATTGTCACATCACTCAAAGTGACATGTGATTTGACGCCTGATGTGACTAGCGATTTGATGCTTGATTTGACTTGCGTGCCGCACTCGTATTCGAAATGTGAATGCGCTCGCAAATAATCCCGAGCTCGGGTTCGCTGATTCCAAATTAACAAATTTTCTGTTGTGACGTAATTAAATGATTACGCCTAGTGAAATCAATATTCACGTCGCTAACGAATTAATTCTAAATTAACTAGTTCGCCTGAATTAAAATCTAATTTTAATTCAGTGTCGAAATCCAATTTCGCTTAATATATCGAATATATTATTTATCGATTAATTCCAAATTAGTCGTTATCTCTCTTTAAATGATAATTTATCCCAGATAAAATATCTTCGCAATTAATCCTAGATTAATTTTCTCTCTCATCTAATTAATCCCAAATTAATTAAAAGTGCCAGTCATACGTCATCGGTGAATCTTCGGGAAGCGATCCATGAGATCCCCGGATATGTTGGCAATAAATTCGGTCATCGGATTATCCGAATATGTAAGTACCTAGTACTACGTTTATACCGATTTACAAGACAATGTTGGCTTCTAGCAAAGCGTCATGCCTACCCAATTCTCCAGAAATATCTTTATAGGAATATAAGGATCTATATCAGGCGTAGTATAGGTAGTATTACTTATTTCGATCCAGTATCGGATGATCACATGCAAGGCCTGGGGCTGGTACAGTGTCTGCCCCGTACGAAGAATATATCGGATTATGTGCAACTAGTTTCTTTATTATCGGATAATCATGACCAATTCATATTATCCCGGTGGTTGCAACCTTTTTAGAGAACCAGTTCTGTATCCATACGCGATCATCATCTCCATATGACTGGAGTGACACTTCCGTTTCGACATCACACCCAGCACACTACGATTCTCGATATACCCAGAAGAGGCGTACACAGAAACCGGATAAAGCCTTGGACGACCATAACTAAAGTATATTGATTGTCGCAAGTATTAGCGGTACAAGTCTCAGGTTAAGACCAAATACACATACCCTGATTTCGGACTTCCATAGACACATAGTCATAATACCAATGGAATTCTGAGGGGGTCTATCCAGAGCGAAGCTGTTTCTCATACCATCGGTAAAACACAACCTCCTATTACACTTGCATGAGTATCCTATACCCAAATATATGAGAACTATGCCGTTTGTGCCCTCACAACGCGCACAAGTGTAATACTAGTCTTTTACGTATTTATCGATGTCCAATCTCGATAATACTCTGACTAGGGATATTTAATGATTTATCCTTCGTGGATTGATACTGTCTCATATCATTCTCAATCTAGGAACAAATCACAGGGACCTCCTACCATTTATATATCTAGGTGATCTAATCACAAATGATAAGAGTGCAATCTCTTTTGTCACATAGTTAATTTGTACAACAAAACCATGATCTGTACAAATAGTGACGCTATGGGTCATAATTATCCAACAATCTCCCACTTGGCCTATAGCCAGTCACTCGAGTGTCTAACACCCGAACGATGTACGGTTGGCTCAAACTGCTGAGAAAAGGCTTTCGTCAGCGGATTTGCATGATTATCATCTTATGCGATTTATACGATCATCACATCGCCATGATGTATGATCCGAATGAATCAGATGATGAAGTAGAAGTATATATTGTTGGGATAATATGACCCATAGCGTCACTATTTGCACAGATCATTGTGTTGTTGTAGCAAATTAACTATGTAATAAGAAATTACACTCTCATCATTTGTGATTAGATCACCATAGATATATAAATGAAGAGAGGTCCCTATGATTAGTTCCTGGATTGAGATGATATGAGACAGTATCAGTCCACGAAGGATTAATCATTAAATATCCCTAGCCGTAGTATTATCGAGACTGGACATCGATAATGCGGAATAGGCTAGTATTGCACTTGTGTGCGTTGTGAGGGCACAACGGCATAGTTCTCATATATATAAGTATTGGATACTTATGCAAGTGCGATAGGAGGTCGTGTTTCACCGATGGTACGGGAAACAGCTTCGCTCTGGATAGACCCTTCGGAATCCCATTGGTATTATGACTAGGTGTCTATGGGAGGCCGAAATCAAGGTAGGTGTGTATAGTCTTAACCTGAGACTTGCATCGCTAATACTTACGACAATCGGTAAACTTTGGTTTTGGTGGTGGGGGATCTTAACTGGTTCTGTGTTCACCTCTTCTGGGTTTATCAGGAATCGTAGTGTATTGGATGTGATGTCAAGACGGAAGTGTCACTCCAGTCATAATGGAGATGATGTCACGCAGGATACGGTATTAGTGCTCTTAAGTGATGCGCATCCAATCGTGATATTATGACCAGGTCATGAATATCCGATTATAGAGACTAGTTACCAGACATCCGATATATGTTTCGGACGGGGCAGACACTTATCCAGCCCCAGCCCTAGCACGTGATTATCCGATACTGGGCCGATATGCACAATACAATCGTATACTACGCTTGATACAGATCTAGATATTCTTTGATGAATATGTCCGGAGAACTGGGAAGACTTGGTGCTTTGCTAGGAGTCGACCTTGTCTCGTAAATCGGTAGAACGTAGTACTTGGTACGTACGTGATTCAGATACTCCGACGACCGTATTTACTACCAGATTATCCAGGGATCTCATGGGTCGCTTCCCGATAATCCACCGATGATGCACAACTCGCACTCTTGAATAATCTGGGATTATACAGAAGAGAGAGAAAATTAATCTAGGATTAATAACGGAGATATTTTATATCCGGGATAAAATGTCGTCTAAAGAGAAGAGAACGATTAATTTGGATTTTATCGATAAAATTATTATATTCGATATAATAATCGAAATTCGATTTCGACGCGAAATTAAAATTAGATTTTAATTCGGGCAAACGAGTTAATTTAGAATTAATTCGTTAGCGACGTAAATAATAATTTCGCTAGTCGTAATTATTCGATTTAATTAACGTCGCGACGTAAGCTCGGTATTTCGGAAATATCGAACCCGAACGCGTGAGTGCACGTGGGCCCACTTTCATTTGGAACGTGTGGGGCCCACATGACACATGTCATATTATGCATTATTTAATTCTAATGCATTGCATGAAGATTGTGTACAATACACTCAATGGTTTTGCATGGAGTTTGAGTGTTTGACACTCTAAGCCATTGCATGTTTTGTGTCATAAGTTTATTATTTATTTAATAAACATTATGGCATAAATATAAATTGATTTGTGGTAAATCTTTAACATAACACAATTTCATCTCTCTCAAAACTCTCTCTTCTCTCACGCCCAAATGAAGAAATTCTTGGACTGGTTTGGAACCAGAAATGGCGGGACTTTAGGGAAGCAAATAGTGATTTTCATGGTGAAAAATCAAGTGCTAGCACACTTACAAGTCTTGCGAAGGTGGTAGGGAGGTTCGACCATGAGACGGGATCCATCCGACGAAGCTAGGAGCTCCGTTTCTTCACTCAAATTTCTGTTTTGCAGGGCAGTGGACTGCCAGCAGTTTGGCGTGAAGGGCAGTGCGTTTTTGGGCTTCATTCGTCTTCAAATCGACTCAACCGATCAATGTGAGTATTCCGCTACCTCCGTTGATGTATTCACACGCATTATTTCATGTCTGTTTGATCTTGGGACCTTAGAATAAACCAACGATGGCATCAAGAGCTAATGTTGCAAGCATGAAATTTGTAGGGCTTAAAATTTGGGTAAATTGTTTTGAGCATGATTTGAATGAATTGAATGTTTGATTATGCTTATAACATGTTTAATTAAGGTTTGATTGGATCAATTTAATGAAAATATTTGGAATATTTTCCCCCAAATTAACACCTTGGCCGAATGTGTGTAAGATTTTTGGGATCTTGGATTTTTTTTTTTTAATTCATTTGATGAGTTAGAATCGATTAGGTTGACGTTAATTTGAATCGAATTGGATTGGATTTCGAATTGGACGAAAACCCCAAAATCTTTGAGTTGGCCGAATGTGTATGCCCTAATGTCTTGGTGTTTTTGATTTTGTGACATTGGATGTGTATGAAATCAAATCGGATGGTGATTTAATGTCGATTGTAGGTTCGATTGGATCGAAACCAAATCGGACAAAATAACATTCCTTGGCCGAGACTTAGAGCATGTAATATGGGTTTGATTTTTCATTATGTGTGTTTGACATGTAATAATGAATTAAGTATGATTAATTGGACTAATTTAGTGTTTTGGAAATGTTGATTTAGTTGATTAATCATATAATGCACTTTGGTAATTAAATTGTGAAAATTGGATTTTTGGATTTAATTAATTGGGCCTAATTTGGAAATTAGAATTTAAGTTGTAATTGGGCCTATTGGGCTTGATTTATCAAGTTTGGTTTAGGCCAAGTGGATTGGATCCAATTGGGCCCAAAACCTTAACCATAAAGCCCAATTGCGACTAATGAACCTTTAATGTTTAATTGGGCCTAATGGGCCGAAATTGATTTCTAAGGCATTTTGGGTGATTCCACTATTGGGCTTTGGTTGCCGAAGCCCATGCCTAAAGAAATTAATTGAAGCCCATTAGACTTAATTAAATTGACGTTGGACGTTAATCGGACTTTGAGACGACGCGATTAGATTTGGAATTTAAATCGTAAAAGTTTATTAAATAAAGTGTAATGTTTAATTTTGAATTGAATAGTGAATTAGTATTAAATACATGTTAAATTGATTTAATGATGTAGTTTAATTTAATTCATGAATTCGTACTTTAAGTACTTATTCGCAAAAACGAGTTTGACTCGAACAAAATCAAATCGTTGTTTGAACATTGGATGATCACTTAATTATCAGATTAATTAATTTGATTAGATTGATTGATAGCATGCTTATGTGTGTGAATACGTGGTTGTGTTGAATGAATAATGTATATCGGATGGATATTAGATGGGTGGGCAATTTTAGAAATTGTTGTAATAAATTCGATTTATTAAATTGGACCTGCGTGTCCAGCCTTATCACCTTCTTTCTCTTTGTATTCTCTTCTCACCTATTCCCCTCTATGTATATGAGGTTTCTTTAGAAGTGTAGTGTAACGGGTAGAAGTAGTACAAGTGCTAGCTTGAGTGAGAAAGGGAGAGATTTGATCTAGGATCAATGTGTAAAGTATCCATCCGCATATCATTATTATTTTATTTCATACTCGCTTTATTATGTATTTAGAATGCATGTTTAAGGGTGTATGATGATGAGACCTTAACAAAGATAATTAAATTGGTAGCCAATTTGCACGCGAAAATCCCTCAATCTATATTAAGCAAATATCCTTCCATTGAATGATTCTTGTTCAAGATCCGAAGTTGGCATTGGTTTGTTTTTGACCAAAGTCAGACCTTTGTCAATCAAGGATGTACTTGAATCATGAGAGTTTTGTTGCATATCGGTGTCTTGTCCAAATCGTGATTTTTATTGCCAAAGTCAATCACTTTTTGTCCAATGACATTGATTACGAAACTTTCCTCGTCAATGGGTCCCGCTTAACTGGAATCATTAGGTTTGTTTTTGGCCAAAGCCAAGGCCTAGATGATTCGGAGGATATGGTTAGGAAAATGTATGGATACATTGACATTATACATATGTTTCGGACTTGGATGTCCACCTAACCGGATCTAGGAATTGGATTGATCCAATTGATCTGTGAGATCTACCTAGTTAAATAGCATACAGCTTTTATTGGCCAAAGTCAAGGTTGTGTGTTATTTAATAGGATCCTAGCCCACTAGGAAACGCGGTTTCCCGAGTACTCCACAGAGGGTTAGAGGCTCGACGAAAAATAGTGGGAGGCAAGTATTGAATTTGCAACATTCGTTCAATTACTCGCTAAACACGCTCATTTATATTTTACTCGTCATATTAATTAAAAGTATTAGTCGGACTAATATTTTATGTTGTTTTAAAAATATATATAGTTGGACTATATACAAACTCATTCAATATATAGTTGATTTTGTAATTGGATTATAGTAATCAATATAATTGAATTAAATGATAGTTGATTTTATAATGGGATTATAGTAATCAATATTAAAATTATAGTTGATTAAATAATTGGATTATTGTAATCATTATAATAAATAGTACCTTATTAAAATTGATTAAATAGTTGGACTATTAAAATCAAGTAAAGAATTGAAAAGGTTGAATATTTAAAATATATAATCCTTGGATTAAATGTTTTAAATGATTTAATTTTCAATTGGGAATTAATAATAGGTTAATTTATTTGATAAAATAACTTATTATTACTAAGCCCATAATTAAGCAAATAGTAGAGCATAAAGTCTTTGGAAGATTTATGTGATGATGACTTTAGTGCTTAATTAATATACTTATAATAAATCTATCTTTAGATTTAAAAGTATTAAAATTGCAATTAATAATCTTGGATAATTAATTGACTATTCTAGTGGAGAAAAGTCAAAGTTTGCAATTGGGCATGTAGCACAAGGTGCACATCGTTTCGATATTCCGAAACCCAAGGCTTTCCCAAGGGTTTTTGAAATATTGAAAAGTAATTGACATATCCCAAAGTGACTACCATTTGGATATGGAAGACACGAAGGAATTAAAGAAAGGGCGAGGCTCTAACTTTAAAAATATTTGTCAAAGTTATGTTCACTACTAGTATTGAAATTGAATTTTAAATACTTAGTGTGGTACATAAAATATATGTATTGACGTTCAGAATCCGCTGTGAGCCGGATACTGGCTTCAAGCCGAGATTTCTCTGCGAATCGGAAACGGGACGAAAGTCGCTGTTTCGACCGTAGATACCTAAGTTTAGAAACTACCCTTTGGGTATGTATTTAAATTAGGAAATGTTATAATGTAACTAGTTTAACTAGAGACATTATCTCTATATCAGTGTTTAATCCATTGCGGATAAAACCTTTATATTCTAGAACACTAAAGTGTTTCATTATATAAAGATGATACTGAGATAAATACATTGGATGTAAATAACAGAATTTATATTTTGAATATAATAAAATCTCAAACATATAAAATGACAAATAAATAGCTCAAATTGATTTGATCAATGGAGACTTATTTGTGGCATTGTTGTCTAGGACACAATTAAAGAAGACTCGTATATCCACACTTTTATAGAGTGGGTACTAGGACTGATTTGACTATTCAAATAAGGTCTACGAATCTAGTTTTATTAGGTAAATACCTAAAATACTATTTACTTGGTAATAGTAAAAGGGCCACCGATCTGTTAGCCCTATTCATGGTGAAGTAAGTGGGCCCATATCTAGCTAGGCTAGATGTTAACATGAATATTTCGTGACCTTAACGGATGTGACATCACGTTGTGGTTATGTGTTTCTTTTGAAGAACACAGATCGGAAACTTTAGAGTTTCGACACGAAGTAGACAAACAGATCGGCTATAGTATTATTCCGCCACGGTAAAACCGTAATGGAAAATACTTAAGCAGTAAGTTTTCATACGTACATGAAAGAGTACGGTATTCTTTCAGATGAGGACTTGATAAGGTTTATCACGAGTCGCTCTGAGCTACTATCTCCTTCAACCGGATATGTATTAACAGTGCAAAACTTATTTAGAATAAGGTTCCATATAAATCTGTTTGACAGATATCATATAGGATATGAACAGGGAAGAAACGAGGTTTCTCATTCCTGATAATTTGGGTATGCCAGGCATAGCGTTTGGATGATACCAAACTAAGGACCCAAATTGGATAAGTGCCAATATAGGTTATCCTAAGGGAAACCTTAAGTATATACTTATAAATCCCACATGAGAACAATATAATTGTTGCTCACCATGCGGTTTTCCTGAGAGGAATACCGATATGCAGTGGTCAGTGGGAGGATAGTGATACTCGATGAAAATCGGAGTAATACTGTTCAAGGCACGAAGTCCTTAATGGAACACAAATAGTTCATCTATGATGAAACTATACCATTAATCTTCAAATACACAAGAAACTAGTAGATCGGATAGAGTCAGAAAACAACCTAGGGTATGGGTTTCTGATCTCCCCCATAAAGATGTCAATCTTATGGTGGTGTACCATCCGACTACGTTTATGAGGAAGTGATACGAGGTATCGACTCCCTGTTATGGCAAAGTGCCATGAGTCCGAAATGGATTCCATGTATAACAACTATGTTTGGATACTAGTTGTTGTACCACAAGGCGTTGTGCCTATTGGTACTATAAATGTCTTCAAGGAAGACATACATGGAAGGCAACATACCAACGTGCAAAGCTAGACTTTTGACGAAAAGGTATCGTTATCAACATTATGTTAATAATGGTTCAACCTTTTACCTGTTGCCATGGTAAATCCATTTTGAAGATGCTTGAAAATAACTGTATATTTCATTTATGAAATGTGCCAGTTAAAATCAAAATCGCTTTCCTGAAAGGAAACCTTTTGGAGGATGTTTACAACATCCTGACGATTTTGTATAACCGACAAACAAGGTTTGCGGGTTATTCGATCCATGTTTGGATCAATGCAAGCATAAGGTTCTTGGAACTGTCGTTTTGAAATAATCATAATGGTTTATGATTTGACTCAAAAGAAATAATTCTTGTGTATATAAGGAGGTTAGTGGGAGAGGCGCACTGACAGTGAAATTCCCATAAAGCTATTGTTGAAAGCTTGGCTTTCAATAGAAATTCTCCGTAGAATTCTGGGGAGTAACAACCTTTATTCAAGGAATAAAGATCTACTGGGATAGATTTGGAGTTTGTTAACACTCTCTGGGAAATTGTACATTTAAAATGTACTTGTATTGGTGTCTCATACGCTTCGAGCATATGGAGTCACAATCGGGTCAATCCAAGTGATAGTCACTGGATTGAAGTTAAGAACATCTGTTAGTATCTCTGAGAACTAAAGATGCTATCTTAACTATGGAGAAGGAGAACTTGAAGTGACTGGGATCACTGCTGCAAGTTTCCAAACGATTAAATACTGCGGTACTATAAAGTTTGAATAACGGGACAGTGAGCTGGAATCTTCCAAGCAAGATAACTGTTGCCGTATAAACAACAAATGCGGATTATTGCTGCAGCTGAGGCAGCAATAGAACTCTTTTGGGTCGAAAGTAAATCTAATTAGATTAGATATAGTTCTGTTAGCAGCTGAGCTAGGCGTCAGCACAGGCTAAGGAATTAAAGGTCTCATCGACGATCCAGATATATACTTCTATATCATCTGATTCGTTCGGATCATACATCGTGGCGATGTGATGATCGTATAAATCGCGTCAAACGATAATCGAACAAATCCGCTGACGAAAACCTTTTCTCAGCAATTTGAGCGAACCTTACATAGTTCGAGTGTAGGACACTTGAGTGACTCGCTATGTGCCAAGTGGGAGATTTGTTGGATAATATGACCCATAGCGTCACTATTTGCACAGATCATTGTGTTGTTGTAGCAAATTAACTATGTATAAGGAAAAACACTCTCGTCATTTGTGATTAGATCACCATAGATATATAAATGAAGAGAGGTCCCTATGATTAGTTCCTGGATTGAGATGATATGAGACAGTATCAGTCCACGAAGGATTAATCATTAAATATCCCTAGCCGTAGTATTATCGAGACTGGACATCGATAATGCGGAATAGGCTAGTATTGCACTTGTGCGCGTTGTGAGGGCACAACGGCATAGTTCTCATATATATAAGTATTGGATACTTGTGCAAGTGCGATAGGAGGTCGTGTTTCACACCGATGGTACGGGAAACAGCTTCGCTCTGGATAGACCCTTCGGAATCCCATTGGTATTATGACTAGGTGTCTATGGGAGGCCGAAATCAAGGTAGGTGTGTATAGTCTTAACCTGAGACTTGCATCGCTAATACTTACGACAATCGGTAAACTTTGGTTTTGGTGGGGGGGATCTTAACTGGTTCTTGTTCACCTCTTCTGGGTTTATCAGGAATCGTAGTGTATTGGATGTGATGTCAAGACGGAAGTGTCACTCCAGTCATAATGGAGATGATGTCACGCAGGATACGGTATTAGTGCTCTTAAGTGATGCGCATCCAATCGTGATATTATGACCAGGTCATGAATATCCGATTATAGAGACTAGTTACCAGACATCCGATATGTGTTTCGGACGGGGCAGACACTTATCCAGCCCCAGCCCTAGCACGTGATTATCCGATACTGGGCCGATATGCACAATACAATCGTATACTACGCTTGATACAGATCTAGATATTCTTTGATGAATATGTCCGGAGAACTTGGGAAGACTTGGTGCTTTGCTAGGAGTCGACCTTGTCTCGTAAATCGGTAGAACGTAGTACTTGGTACGTACGTGATTCGGATACTCCGACGACCGTATTTACTGCCAGATTATCCGGGGATCTCATGGTCGCTTCCCGATAATCCACCGATGACGCCACAACTCGCACTCTTGAATAATCTGGGATTATACAAGAGAGAGAAATTAATCTAGGATTAATAACGGAGATATTTTATCCGGGATAAAATGTCGTCTAAAGAGAGAGAACGATTAATTTGGAATTTATCGTAAAATTATTATATTCGATATATAATCGAAATTAGATTTCGACGCGAATTAAAATTAGATTTTAATTCGGGCAAACGAGTTAATTTAGAATTAATTCGTTAGCGACGTAAATAATAATTTCGCTAGCCGAATTATTCGATTTAATTAACGTCGCGACGTAAGCTCGTATTTCGGAAATATCGAACCCGAACGCGTGAGTGCACGTGGGCCCACTTTCATTTGGAAACGTGTGGGGCCCACATGACACATGTCATATTATGCATTATTTAATTCTAATGCATTGCATGAAGATTGTGTACAATACACTCAATGGTTTTGCATGGAGTTGAGTGTTTGACACTCTAAGCCATTGCATGTTTTGTGTCATAAGTTTATTATTTATTTAATAAACATTATGGCATAAATATAAATTGATTTTTGGTAATCTTTTAACATAACACAATTTCATCTCTCTCAAAACTCTCTCTTCTCTCTCACGCCCAAATGAAGAAATTCTTGGACTGGTTTGGAACCAGAAATGGCGTGGACTTTAGGGAAGCAAGAGTGATTTTCATGGTGAAAAATCAAGTGCTAGCACACTTACAAGTCTTGCGAAGTGGTAGGAGGTTCGACCCATGAGACGGGATCCATCCGACGAAGCTAGGAGCTCCGTTTCTTCTTCTCACTCAAATTTTTGTTTTGCAGGGCAGTGGACTGCCAGCAGTTGGCGTGAAGGGCAGTGCGTTTTTTGGGCTTCATTCGTCTTCAAATCGACTCAAAACCGATCAATGTGAGTATTCCGCTACCCTCCGTTGATGTATTCACGCATTATTTCATGTCTTGTTTGATCATGGGACCTTAGAATAAACCAACATATATCTGGATTGTTGATGAGACCATTGTTCTTAGCCTACGCTATAGCCTAGCTCACCTGCTAACAAATTAATATCTAATCAATTAGATTTATTATCGACCCAAATGGCTTCTATTGCTACCTCAAGCTGGCAACAATAACCCGCATTTGTTGTTAATTCGGTAACAGTATCTTGCCTTTGAGATTTCCAGCTCACTGGTCCCTTTATTCAAACTGTATAGTACCATTTTGCGACTTATGTCGTTTTATCGGTTAGGAACTTGCACAGTGAACCCCAGTCACTTCAAGTTCTCATTTTCCACAGATTAGACAGCAATCCTTAGATCTCTAAGATACTAACGGATGTTCTCTTACATGAATCCAGTGACTATAACTTGGATTGGGCCTATTGTGACTTCATATGCTCAAAGCGTATGAGACCCAGGTCACGTACTTTTTCAATGTACGTTTCTCGAGAGTTTCAACAACTTTTGATCTATCCTAGTAGATCTTTAATTCCAGAATAAAAGTATTTCTCCCAAGAATTCTATGGAGAATTTTCCGCGAAAGCCAAGCATGCACTGATTGTTATTATGGGAATAATCATTTCCAAGAAATGACATATTATCATTATTTTATAGGACATTTATTGTCAGTGCGCTCCCACTAACCCTCTTATATACACAAGGAATCATTTATGTTGTGAATTAAACCATATACCATTATGATACCATCAAAACAAATTTAAGAACCTAATGCTTGCTTCAACAATCCAAAACATGGATCGAATAACCTGCAAACCTTGTTTGCTTGTTATGGTATGAAAACCGACAGGATGTTGTAAACATCCTCCAAAATGTTTTCCTTTTCAGGAAAGCGATTTTCCCGTGAAGCTGTCATATTTCATATGAAACACGCAGCTTTAGCAAGCATTATCAAATGGATTTACCGTGGAAACAGGTAAAAGATTGAATCGAAATCAACACAATGTTGATAACGATACCTTTTCGCTAAAGCCTAGCTTTATACGTTGGGTATGTTGACTTCCATGTAGGTCTTCTTGAAGACTTATATATTACTCAATAAGCCAATGCCTTGTGGTACAACAACTAGTGTCCAAACTAATGGTTATATATGGAATCCATTTCGGACTCAGCTGGCACCTTTCCATGATTAGGGA